>JAIFRP010000045.1:3185038-3216888 GCA_032403825.1 Odynerus spinipes | reverse complement strand
TATATAATCTGTAATATTTATTTATAATTTATCTATAATATTTGAGATAATTACTTTTCACGTATTAGAATCGCTGTAACTTTGGTAATTCGTAATATTTGGAAAAATTCGTTTACGTTACGTCTACTTGGGGTTAAAAACTATAACATATTTGATTTTGACTAAAAATACGATTGCAGATTAACGATCATGAACGATATGGATGACGCCAACCGTGTAATGGAGTACATAGAGGATATGCGAAATTTTATGAGAGGACTCGACCGTATGGACGAACAAGCTGAGTGGATAAACAGCGAAGAATCTCTGTTTAGTTTTCCATTGACCGAATACCCGTTAATTAACGAATTAAAGGATATTATAATGCCTTATTACGAAATGATATATCGAGCGTGCGACTGGCAAAGATTCCGCGACGTTTGCTTGGACGGGCCGTTCGAGTATCTCGACGGTTATGTAATCGATACGAAATGTAACGATTTATTTATGAATTTCACTAAAACCACCAAGCAATATAAAACCAAGATCAAATTGCAGCTGGCGACGAATTATGCTTACAGGTTACTTTTATAACTTTCCAACTAACCTAAGCTTCAAACTTACTTTTATACTTTTTTTCTTCTTTTTCTCTATACTTTTTTTATACTTTTATTTATCTCACATTTTATTTATTTATCAGTTTTACAGGCTCGGTCGATGACCCGGATCCTTTTCAACAACCGGCACCCATGAAACTCGGTTATCAGATCCTAGAAGATATCAAGTGGTTTAAAGTGAATACGATAGCTTGTGTTATCGCAATGGCCGTCTAACGAGCCTATAAACGTTCGTAACAAATCTTCCTAGGTCTATGTTCCAATGGTGTCAGCTTTTTGTAATACCGCGCTTCGGCAACATCACTGGGACGAAATGTCAGCTATTGCAGGCTTCGATATTACGCCTAATGCCGGAACGACTCTTCGAAAGATGATAAATATGGATTTGTTGGAGGACTTGGAAAAGTAAGCTACAATACTTGTTTCTTCATTTTTTAATGCGCGAGTTAATGATAATAAATGAAGAAAAGTATTTATATTTAATATTTATTCACTTGTAATTTATATATATATATATATCATTNTATATATATATCATTTACTTATTATAGTATTAATTTTTTAATGCGTGATTTAATAATAATAGATACAAAAAGAGATTTATACTTTACTTATATTTAATATTTATTTACTTAAATTTATACTTCATTATATATTTAAGGTACGAGTTAATAAGCGTGAGCGCATCGAAAGAATTGAATCTGGAACAAGCACTTCATAAAATGATGAGCGAATGGGACGACGTTGTGTTCGAGACGGTACAATTCAAAGATTCGGGAGTCGAAATATTAACTCAATTAGACGATATACAAACTCTTTTGGAAGAACACATCGTTAAAATACAAGCGATGCGTGGTTCTGCATTCGTAAAGCTTATTAGAGACGATGTGGAAGGATTTTATCAGAAATTACTTCGCATGCAGGCTACGATCGAAGAATGGACGAAAGTACGTTGCTCGTTGATCTTAGAGATCGAGATTTAATGAGATCGTTGCCGATCGGTCTTACGTTAGGTACAAGTTCAATGGATGTATCTGCTGCCGATATTCTCGAGCAAAGACATCGTCGCGCAGCTGCCTGAGGAGGATATACTTTTTACTCAAGTCGACGGGACTTTTAGGAGAGCGATGCAAGCTGTTAAGAGGGATCCTCGTGTCAGGGAAACTGCTGGTACCGTGAGTAGACTCTTAATTAATTTTTCATTATTCAAATGTCGCGTGTAACAATAGCGACGAGCAACCTCAGTTTGCAATGGGTATACATACAGTAGAATCCCGTGTAACATAATAGTTGGGTTTCTAAAACATGCGATGTTATGCGAATTAGTGTGGAAAATAGAATTTAATTGTAACATTATCTTTTTTTATGTAATATAAATTTTAAAAATTCTCGCCACGTGCCGTTTTGTAAACACGAGGTTCTTCTAATTTTCTAAACGTGTTATACGGGAGTTTACTGCAAAAAATACACAATTTGATTTAATTATGTAAAAGTAATTGTTAATTTGTAGGGTGACATTTAATTCTCTTTTATATTAGGTTGGACTATTGGAAGTAATGGTAGAAGCAAACGGTTTCATGGAAACAGTCAACGACGGTATATATAATTATCTGGAAAAGAAGAGACTCTTCTTCCCACGGTTTTTCTTTTTGAGTAACGACGACATGCTCGAAATCCTGTCGGAGACGAAGGATCCACTTCGAGTCCAGCCTCATCTAAAAAAATGTTTCGAAGGAATCAGTAGACTCGGGTGTGTTGTTCATTTTTATCACACCCCCTCACCAAATACATTGCCGTACCTTTTGTGGGTTGATAATGATCGTGTCATAGGTTTAACGACGCTTTGGAAATCTATTCCATGATCAGCGACGAAAAGGAAGAGATAATGATGCAAGGCCATATCTCCACTGCAGCGGCACGTGGTTGTGTAGAAAAATGGTTAATTCAAGTGCGTATGATTTCCTTGGAGTGTTGAAATATTAGGTCATTATAATTATAATTAAAATTTAGAAAAAAGTCGATGTTAATTTGAACGTTTATTGCAATACAATTAATAATACATAGAAATAGATGCTCTTATTTTGTATAGAGAGGTAGATGGATATGGGTGGAATGACGATAAATCGTATTATTAATAATATAGGTAGAGGAATACATGATAAGATCGATCAGACACGAAATGTTAATGAGTTACTTGGACTACGAAGAGAACGAGCGAGTAGTATGGGTTCGAATTTGGCCCGGCATGATCGTACTTTGTGTCGGACAAATCTATTGGTCCATGGAAGTTCAGAGTTCTCTATTGACTCGTATACCATCGAATATGGTGGAATTATGGGATAAGCTACATCAACAGATTTTAGACATGGTTGATCTGGTAAAAGGTAACTCTTTTCATAAAACAATCAATTCCATGATATTCATGTTATCGGACTAATTTTTCTTATCTTCTTATAATCATCTTCGAACGAGCACAGGTCAGTTGACCAAACAGAATCGGATCACTCTAAATGCTCTTATCACGATCGATGTTCACGCAATGGACATAGTCAAAATGCTCATCGATAAGCAAATTATGGACGAGAAGGACTTCGAGTGGCTAGCCCAGCTTCGTTATTATTGGGAAGACGATGTCTTCGTTAGGATCATACATGCAACGATAGCGTATGCTTATGAGTATATTGGGAATACACCGCGTCTTGTAATCACGCCGTTGACCGACAGGTACATTTTTAACATTTTATCTTTTTCCCAATAAAAACTAGACACTTCTATCTTTACTTTGTATTATTCCAGTTCTATTATTATATTTATCATTTATATATATTTTTAACATTTTAATTTTTTCCCAATAGAAACTTAACGCTTCTAACTCTTTCCTCTGTATTATTCCAACAGATGTTATCGAACTTTGATTGGCGCGTATTCTTTGCATCTAAACGGAGCACCCGAAGGTCCCGCCGGTACTGGAAAAACCGAGACGGCAAAAGACCTCAGCAGAGCTGTCGCGGTACAATGTATCGTGTTCAATTGCTCCGAAGGTCTCGACTACAAAAACATGGGAAAATTCTTCAAAGGTCTAGCAGCATGCGGTGCTTGGTCGTGCTTCGACGAGTTCAACCGAATCGAGCTGGAAGTCTTATCAGTGGTAGCCCAGCAAATTCTCTGTATAGTGCAAGCCGTTCGCGCAAAATTAGAGACATTTGTCTTCGAGGGAACGGAGTTAAAACTGAACGAAGCGGTTTATATTTGCATCACCATGAACCCCGGCTACGCCGGTCGTTCCGAGCTGCCAGACAATTTGAAGGTTCTCTTCAGGACCGTGGCGATGATGGTACCAGATTACGCGATGATCGCGGAGATCTTCCTCTACTCGTCAGGCTTCAATACCGCTCGAGCATTATCAACGAAGATCGTGGCGACTTATAAATTATGTTCGGAACAACTTTCAACGCAATCTCATTACGATTATGGCATGCGCGCGGTAAAGGCTGTCCTGACGGCGGCACAGAATATCAAACTGAAATTTCCCGACGAGGACGAAGCGATACTTCTTCTTCGTTCCATCATCGACGTCAATTTACCAAAATTCTTGGCACACGACGTGCCCTTGTTCCAGGGAATAGTATCCGATCTCTTTCCAGGGTTGTCCTTACCAGCTCCTTCCTATGACGTCCTGTTAAAAGCAGTTAACGAGGTTGTTAAAAAGAGAAACTTACAAACTGTCGACGGCTTTATGCTCAAGATCATCCAAACGTTCGAGATGATGATCGTTCGACATGGTTTCATGCTGGTTGGTGAACCCTTCGGTGGAAAGACTTCCGTTCTCCATACTTTGGCCGATGCTTTAACCCTGATGCACGAGTGGAACGATGAAAACGGTGCCATCACCAAATACTTCACGATCAATCCAAAATCTATAACGTTGGAACAGTTGTACGGATATATCGATCCGGTATCCTCCGAGTGGACGGACGGCGTCTGCGCCGTTGCATTTCGACAATTCTGCATGGAGGAAACGTCGGACAGGAAGTGGATCATATTCGATGGTCCGGTCGATGCTCTCTGGATTGAAAATCTTAATACCGTGCTCGATGATAATAAAAAACTCTGTCTTACATCTGGCGAGATTATGCAAATGACGAACGTGATGTCGATGATATTCGAGGCTATGGATCTGCTCCATGCCTCTCCCGCCACAGTGTCGCGTTGCGGGATGATCTACATAGAACCTCGGGTGCTCGGCTGGCACCCATTTCTAGACTCTTGGATAACCAGTTTGGATCCACTGTGGAAAGAGGGCCACGAGGATCTGATACGCGACCTTTTTCAATGGTTGATGCACCCTTGCCTGGAATTCGTTCGAAAGATGTGTTATATGTATCTCAATGTGGGTCAAATCCATCAGGTCGTGTCGACTATGAATCTTATTGAGATGTTTATAGAAAGTGCTGTGGAGGAAAACGATAAAACTTTCGACCAGTACATCGTGTCGTGGCTTCAGGCTGCGATGATCTTAAGTATGGTCTGGGGAGTCGGCGGTACTTTGGATCTTGACTCTAGAATGAAATTCAATTCCTTTTATATGTCCTTTTGGAAGAACGAGAATCGGGAGTACCCAATGCCCGAGCAAATCGAAGACGCGTTAATCTCCGTACCGGCGGACGAAATTGTTCACGATCATTATTACACGTTCAAAGGTAAGGGAGCATGGAGACGTCTCGTCGAGCTAGCTAAATCGGAAAGATTCGACGAGACTCAAAGTATCAGCAACACGATGATACCTACCATCGATACGGTTAAGTATCAGCTCTTATTCTTGATGCATATCAAGCATCGAAAGCGATTTTTAGTTCGGGGCGACACCGGTACGGGCAAAAGCTTTTACGTGAAGGACTTGCTGATGAACAAGCTGGAAGAATCGAAGTATCTACCTAACTTCGTGGTTTTCACGCCAAAAACCACAGCATGGATCACGCAGGAGTTGGTGCTAACCAAGTTATACAAGAGACAGAAGAATCAGATGGGACCGTTACCAGGTACCCAGTGTATCGTATTCATCGATGAAGTTAACATGCCAGCCAAAGAGACCTACGGCTCTCAATCGGCGATCGAATTGCTCCGGCAGTTCTTCGACCACGGATGTTGGTACGACCTGAGGAAGCCAGAGAAGATTTGGATTCTCGACACGATGTTCCTGTGCGCGATGGCGCCACCAGGTGGAAGCAGGCAGGAAATTTATAACAGATTTCTCCGACACTTTAATCTATACTCCATCAGCGAGTTCTCGGCGGAAAGTATATTCCGAATTTTCACGAACGTTGCTTTCATCGGATTAAAGAGAAACGGCTTCACGGCTGGAGTTATCCCGATGGTAAACGAAATCGTGAACGCCACGATGGCGATATATCGATCCGTCGGTAAAGAACTCAGGCCAACCCCAGCGAAGCCGCACTATACGTTTAACCTGCGTGACTTCTCGCGTGTGATAACAGGCTGCGCGTTGGTAAAACGAGAAACTGCGGAGACTAAAGCAGACTTCATAAAGTTATGGACCCACGAGATCTTGAGAGTATTCGGCGATCGTCTGATAGACGCTTCCGATCATCGCTGGCTCTTCAACAAGATCAAAGACACAGTACAGTTCGTACTGAAGGAGTCCTTCGAGACTGTATTCGATCATCTACCAAAATTCTATGGAGATCTGACAGAAGAGAGTCTTCAAAGCCTGATCTACGGTAACTTCATGGACACGGAAGCAGCACCGGACGATCGTCTCTACGAGGAGATCCTTTCGATAACGGAATATAGAGAAGTGGCCATAGCGTATTTAGAGGAATACAATAATACTCATCGGACGAAGATCGACATCGTGATGTTTCGTTACGCTCTGGAACACTTGGCTCGTATCTGTCGTGTACTGAGTATCTCTTGCGGCAGTCTGTTAATGGTCGGCGTTAGCGGTTCCGGAAGACAATCCCTAACAAGATTAGCCTCCAGCATCGCTGGACACGGACTCTTCCAGCCTGAGATCGGCAGCGCGTACGGCTTGACCGAATGGAGAGATGACATAAAGAAAGTGTTGAAAAATTCCGGTGGGGTCGGTAAAGATTACGTTTTTCTCTTCACCGAGGGACAGATCAAAGACGAAGCTTTCCTCGGTGATATCGACAGTCTTCTGAACATCGGAGAAGTGCCGAATCTCTTCACGATCGAGGAGAGGCAAGAGATCATCGAGATGTGTCGGTTGGCTGCCCAAGGTGGTAATCGTAATCTCGACATATCCGTGTTAGCTGTATTAAACTTCTTCGTAAACCGTTGCAAGGAGATGTTGCACATGATGCTGTGCTTCAGTCCGATCGGCGATACCTTTCGAATAAGGTTGAGACTTTATCCGAGTCTCGTTAATTGTTGCACCATCGATTGGTTCGAAGTGTGGCCTGACGAGGCTCTCGAAGAGATAGCACATCACACTACGGCGAGTATCAACATTGTCGAAGCTGTCAAAATCAATGCCGTCGTTGCTTGCAAGTTTTTCCATAGCTGCGCGAAAGATATCAGCACTCGTTTCTATGAGCTAACTGGTAGGAAAACGTATATCACTACGGCGAGCTTTCTGGATCTGGTGCGTACGTATGTTGAACTGATGAAGGAGAAGCAAGAAGAGCTCACGTTAGCGAGGTATAATAAGGACGATTCAAGTATAAAAGATTGCAACGTGATCAGGCCAGCCTTGGTCTTGCGTTTTGATCTTCTATCTTCCAAAATCAATTTCTCAAGCCAGTAAACTCGGTACTCCTTATCTTTCTTTGTCATTTAGAGATCGATATCTAAACGGTCTCGAGAAGCTGGAATTCGCAGCGGTACAAGTGCAACACATGAGAGTAATTCTTTCGGAATTGAGACCGCAACTCGAGATGTCCGCGAAAGAGACCGCCGATACTATGACGCAGATCGAGAAGGAAAACATAAGCGTTGAAAAGGCGACGATTATGGTGAAGAAGGACGAGGATGCGGCTAATATTCAAGCGAAAATCGCTGAAAATTTGAAAATGGAATGCGAAGCTGATCTAGCTGAAGCCTTGCCTGCTTTGGACGAAGCGTTGGGTATTTCCTATTCCTAGGGATATTCGTTTTTTTTTATTTTCAAGAATACCATGAATTACGATTATCGTAAATAATTCTTTTACTAATTAAGCTAATTAAGGTGTTTTGTTTCGTCAAATACAGCTGCTTTGAATACTCTCAAACCTTCCGATATCGCGGTCGTGAAAACGATGAAGAGTCCTCCGGAAGGAGTGAGATTGGTAATGGCTGCAGTCTGCGTAATGATGGGTATACCACCTGTCAAAATCGAAGATCGTTCTGGGGCAAAGGTGTTAGATTATTGGGTACCTAGTAAACGCTTCTTAGGTGACATGAAATTTCTGGATACGTTGCGTCAGTACGACAAGGACCATATCCCCGATCACATAATGGATGTAAGATGTCAAGATTTCGCCTACGATTAATTATATGCGATAATTTACGATTTCATATGGGAAATAGAAAACTTAAAGATCGAAGCAGTAATGTCGCTAATGTTTTATTTAACAGGAAATCAAGAAGAAGTACATGACGGATAAAAATTTCGAGCCGAAGATTGTAGCCAGAGCATCGTCGGCTGCCGAGGGTCTATGCAAGTGGGTTCGAGCTATGGTGTTGTACGATAAAGTGATAAGAGAAGTAGCACCTAAGAAAGCAAAATTGGCAGCTGCAGAGAAGGAGTACGAGGAGACCATGGCATTCTTGCGCGAAAGACGTCAGATGCTTGCTGCTTTAAACGAAAAACTTGCGTTACTTAACGAGAGATTGCAAAACACGCTAACGAAGAAAGTTGACTTGGAGAACGAAGTAATTGAAGGGGGGAAGGGAATATTAATTCTTTGAACTCGTATGTCACACTGGAGGTGACATTATTAATTTCTTTTTTAAATTTCGTATGTCACGCTAGAGGTGGCAATACTAATTTACTGTAAAACTCCATGTAACACCGTAAAAAAGAAATCGAGTTCAAAATGTTAATATTCACGTGACCATTGTAACAAGATAATTCATATTAAATAATTCGCTCGCCAGGTTACCAATTGTAGAAACAAACTTATTCGCGCTGAAAAACTGATCGATGGCTTGGGTGGAGAGAAGGATCGTTGGTTAGCAGCCGCTCATAGTTTACAAAAATCATACGACATGTTGCCAGGCGATATTTTAATTTCCTGCGGCGTGATCGCGTATCTGGGTCCGTTCACGGCTAGTTATCGTGCCGAAAACATTGACAAGTGGAAGAACTACGTGAAGGATTTGTATATACCTTGCTCTCATAGGTATAGTTTCGTTGAGATATTGGGAACGGAGATAAAAATAAATTCATGGAATATATACGGTTTGCCGAGCGATCCATTCTCCATCGAGAACGCCATCATTATGGATAATTCGAAAAGGTGGAGCTTGTTCATAGATCCACAGAGTCAGGCGAATAAGTGGATTCGTCAAATGGAGAAGCAAAGCGAGTTGGACATCGTCAAAGTAACGGATAAAAATTATATGAACATAATCGAGTGGGCTATAGAGTATGGTAAGACTGTCAATAGGATTTCGAATTATTTTGTTAAATCTTTTATAAACTTATTAAATCGACGACAATGTTTCTTCACGTACCTGGAACTAATAAAATATTTTTACAGGGAAACCAGTCCTGATCGAAAACATTCTCGAAGAGCTCCCAGCACCGCTCGATCCGATTCTCATGAGAAACCTTTACAAAATCGCCGGAATATGGCATATTACTTTAGGAGAAAATTCCATCGAATACGATCTACGATTTAGATTGTACATCACCACAAAATTACGAAATCCTCATTACCTTCCGGACGTCTTTAATAAAATCACCCTGATCAATTTCGCCTTGACGATCGAGGGTTTGGAGGATCAGCTTTTAGAGATCGTCGTGGCGAAGGAGAGGCCCGATTTACAGGAGAAACGAGAGTACCTCATAGTCCAAAGTGCTGCGAATAAAAAGGCTTTGAAACAGGTGGAGGATAATATTCTGAAAACTCTATCGGTATCCGGTGCCGGTATCCTGGAAGATGAAGAGGCGATCGAAATTTTGGATTCTTCGAAGATTCTCTCGACGGATATTATAAAGAAACAAGAAGCCGCGACGAAGACAGAGAAAACGATCGAGATCTTTCGTCAGAGTTACCAACCTATCGCGAAGTACAGCTCCGCTCTTTATTATACCATCACGGATTTACCCAACATCGATCCCATGTACGAATTTTCGTTGCAATGGTTTATCAATCTTTACGTGATGTCCATCGAAACGGCAAATAAAAGTAAAATTCTCGATCGTAGACTTCAATTTTTAAGAGACACTTTCACGTACAATCTTTATCAGAACGTCTCCAGATCGTTGTTCGAAAAAGACAAGGTAAATAGAGAATATCTACTTGTTTATTTAGAATATTAATTATATCGTATACAGATTATAAATGTTTGTTTACTTTTATCAGGTCTTGTACTCCTTCGTATTGTACTCGACGATCTTACTAGCAAGCAATCGGATAGGTAAAGACGAACTTCTGTTCTTTTTATCCGGTGGTATGGCATTGGGAGAAATTAAGAAAAATCCAGCCAACTGGCTTCCTGATACATCATGGGCTGAAATTAGTAGAGTGAACACCTTGATAAGTTTCTTCAATTTCTTAGAGAATTTTACTGAGAATTTGGACGAATGGAGAAGATACTATGATTTGATTAACCCTGAAACGGCGTCTATACCAGAGCCATGGGAGTCAAATTTGACTGCGTTTCAAAAGTTGATCGTTATAAGAATGATTAGACCTGATAAAATTATTATTGCAGTACGTATGTATATTTATGTACGTTGTATATGTGTGTGTGCTAATAATTTGATCTGTTTTTTTTTTATCAGATAATGCAATTCGTCGAAGATGGAATGGGAAGTAAATTTGTAACGCCACCGCCATTCGATATCTCCAAATCTTACGCGGATTCAACCTCCACAGTCCCGCTGATCTTCATTTTATCACCAGGCTCCGATCCAATGGGATCCTTGACAAAATTTGCAGACGATATGAATTACCTTGAGAAATTCAATACGATTTCATTGGGTCAAGGTCAAGGTCCGATAGCGCAGAAACTTATTTCCGAAGCTCAACTCGAAGGTTCTTGGGTTTGCTTACAAAACTGTCACTTGGCAGTATCCTGGATGCCGGTACTTGAGAAAATTTGTGAAAATTTTAATCCGACGAGTACTCACGTCGCCTTTCGTCTATGGTTGACCAGTTACCCTTCCGAAAAGTTTCCTATTACAGTTTTACAAAATGGAATCAAAATGACTAACGAACCTCCGACTGGGCTACGAAAAAATATTATGAAGTAAATTATCCTAATATTTATATGTATTATATAATATGTTTATACTTAAAATACCATAATTTTCCAAAATTTTAGACACGAGAAAACTAAATAAATGATTTCTTTCTAAATTTACAGATGTTACTTATCAGAATCTGCCGCGGAACCAGAATTCTTTTACACGTCGCCCCAGAAGAAAAAAGATTACTCCAAATTGCTCTACGCTCTATGCTTCTTCCATGCACTCATCCAAGAACGCAGAAATTACGGAGCTCAAGGCTGGAATATCAAGTATGGTACGTACATCGAAGATGATTACCTGGTGATATTAAATAAATATATAGAATAAAGAACAATTTCTATAAAAAAACGATTGAACATCTTTATACAGGCTTCGATGATTCCGACTTGCAAATATCGGCGCAACAACTTCAATTTTACATAGGCGATTACGAGGAAGTTCCGTTTAAAGCGCTCGTCTATCTGACGGGTGAATGTAACTACGGAGGAAGAGTTACGGATGATAGAGACCGAAGATGTTTGAACACTATCTTAGCCGATTTCTACAATAGCGACGTAATCACGGATCCCAATTATTCGTTCGCGGATATCGGTCCGGAGTACACGTTACCTAAAAAGTAAACAATAATATTCTTATTAACAATATTTCAAGCCTATCTATTCTAAAACCAATTTTTGTAGACACGAGTGTCAGGATTATATTGACCACATAGAGGAGATCCCTGTTATTACACCACCAGAAGTATACGGATTGCACATGAACGCGGGAATAACTCGCGATCTTGAGCTATCGAAGACTTTCTTCAATTCGATGATGATGATTCAGGGAACCGTCACCGTGGGTGACACTTCGCAACAGGACGAACTATTGCTACTTATGAAGGATAATATCTATACCAAACTACCGAATCTCTTCGATATCGAAGAGGCTCAGAAGTTGTATCCAACAATGTACATGGACTCTATGAACACGGTACTGGTACAAGAATTGGAAAGATACAATACGCTACTATGGGAGATACGAAATTCGTTGGTGATGCTAGAGAAGGCTATAAAAGGTCTGATAGTGATGACCCCTGCTTTGGAGGTATATCGCGTCTGTTCTGGTTTAACGATTTATGTTACAATTGATAAAATGTTCTTCTTAGCTATCGTCGTGATCAATCGATTATACTAAATACAGCGAACGAGAAGTTTTTTATTATTTATATTATTTACAGGTTGTAGCAGCACATTTACTCAGCAGTAAAGTTCCACCCTCTTGGCTCAAAGCAAGCGCTTATCCAACGTTAAAACCATTGCCGAGCTTCGTTGAAGATTTCTTGAAACGTTTAGAGTTCTTAAGAAATTGGCTGGTTAATGGAAAACCAAAGACTTTTTGGATATCCGGTTTTTCATTTGTGCATGCGTTCTTAACAGCAGCGTCACAGAATTTTGCACGGAAGTATAAAATACCCATCGATAGGATCAATTTTGATTTTCAGGTAGTACTCCTGTATATCATTGTTCATATCTAGTGAAGATAAGATCTTATTTCTTTTTTTTTCTTTTTTAATTCATGTCTTAGGTAATGCCATCGTACGAATTAGATTCATCTCCGATAGACGGAGTATTCGTTTACGGTATGTATTTTGCTGGTGCGAGGTGGGATATCAAAGCCATGTTACTTGCTGAAAGTTTTCCAAAAATACTTTGGGAACCCATGCCTATAGTATGGTTCAAACCGGCCGAAGTGAGTAATATACAGATAAAAGGACGATACGAGTGTCCTTTATATATCACGTCTGCACGTTTTGGAATATTAAAAACCACGGGTCACTCTACTAATTATGTATTATCTATACTCGTCGATACCAATGTGGCAGTCAGTCATTGGATTAAAAGAGGTCTAGCTTTATTATGCCAGCTTGATAATTAGTATGTTATAAATCGGTAGATCTTAGGCTATTTGATTATTGTAAAGAAAGAATTACGAAATAGACGGAAAGAGGATATTGACGATGGGTTTTATTGTTACATCATCTACAAGTGTCGTTTTGCATTATTTGGCATACATGTGTAAGTTTTTTGTGATCTTTCGAGAACATATTTCTTGAATACATGTTAGGCAAGCCTCTATAGGCTACTATATTTATGATAATACACATTATGATTGAATTTGAACTGGATTTTACATTGCGTCCACATATATAAAGCTTGACTGAATTATTATTATCTCGAGGAGTTATAATTTGGAAGATCTGCCAATGAAGGTAAGTTTTGTTGGAATGGATCAAGTTTGTCGTATTTATAATATAATTATTATTTTGTTTATGCTTCGAAGCATTAGAAAACAGTTGTCACAATACCCTATTCTAAAGAATTATTATGTGATCTACAAGATTTACATTTAGTTTTCTTTATAAACTATATCCAATCTGCAAAAATGTATCACAGACTATTGCTCGTGACTAAAACAAATATGGTAAGGACAACTTAAATCGTATCTCAAAATACTTTTGTGAAAAAATTAATAAGAACCGTTAACGATCGCTCTAATAATATGTACAAATTATTTCGTTAACCATACGAACTTACGTCGATCGATCTACGTTTCTTTAAACAAAATACTGAGTGATATTCGCTATTTTATCGAGACTAACGCTCGTTCTTGTCATGATATACCTTTAAATTATCGAGTATACTAGTAAGTCGTGTTGTCTGCAATATAGCAGCAATACTATTATAAATGAATACTGCAGTTTCTAGGATCGTGATTTATAAATAATATTTCTGGGAAAAAAGGTTTTCAACTAAAAGCAAGCATCTTTTATGCATTTTCGTAACTGTCCATAACTATATCTAATTACATAATTTTACTGCATTAATTTAGTTAAACCTTCATCTTGTACTTTAAAATTGGGATTACGATACTTCCTATGTCACTATGAGTACAATTTTTAGTAAGCTTTAAAAAATAATATCTAGTGAAAGTCACGAATATATCAATGTCCAAAATGCTTAATAAATATTTTGATGATCTATGTAACTCGCATACAGCTATGGTGCTTCATCAATTATATTTAATATTACTACTGCCGTCATTAGTAATGTTATTATTTGTATTAATATCTCGCGGATCTTATTATGCTACATTTATGTAATTTTCTATATTTACATAATTGACTAAAAAGCTTCTTTTCTCAACTTGCTTTGCTGTATAAATAAACTTTTCTTCTACAGTGCATTCACAAACGTTTGATAATAAAACATTACCGATGAATATAACTACCAATATTAACGAGCAAGGCAATAGTGCCTAAATTTTTGGAAAAATTTAATTATGCAGCAAAAAGCCGAGTTAAAAAAAATGCTTTTATTTAAATCTCACTTTTTAGATACAGTAGAACCTGAATTATTCGTATTCATTATGGGCAAGAAAATCACCTACGACATAATGAAATATATATGATCTAAGAGGATTATCGTTATTTATTATTAAATATGAATACAATGATTCTTCAAATATTAATTGTTAAGTTAAACTTACTAAATACTAACGAATAATTAAAATTCTACTGTATACCTCCTTTGTTGTGTAATCTAATTAAACATTATTGGATTGAACACAGTACTAATAATAATTTCTTAAAAATGATATAAATACTATGTTGAGTGTAAAGTCTATACAAATATGCCAGAAATATTTCACACATGGGTATTAAATCCTGCACACAGTCTGAGCAAAAACATAGTTATCTTTTTATCTCATAGGACAATAGAAATTACTTTTAGTTAATAAACTCAAGTTCTACGCATAAAATATTGACCACATAATTTGGTAAGGTAATTTTTCATAAAAGTGAAAAATATACCCGTTAGTGAACAGTTTTCTTATTAAATTCTTTAGCAAGATGGTAGAAACATAAAATAGTGGAATTTGTTATTCTCATTCCAACTTTCTCTGTTGCTATATTTACACGATCGGTATCATGTTTCTCAATGTAATATACTTACAGATATCCTATAATAGTTTATAAAGCAATCAATGTAGATTTGCAAGAAATCCATTTCTCTTGAAGCTTTTGACGTTCTTCCAAGTGATGATCCGATAAATTTCTTACTAATCCCATTTGGCCTGCCTTTAATTTCCTGGGATCTAAATTAGCTCCAAGCGTTTGTACACCTTTAGCAAATTTTGAAAAAGGTGATAGAATATCTTTGGCAGTAGCTGCAACTGGGCTTGTAACATCTGTGATGCTGGTTTTTATTGATTTTAGAGCTGATTCACTTTGCGAAGAAGTAATATTTAAAGTCAGATCTTGCTCCGATGTTGATCTCTTTTTATCTTGTAACTTATGGTCTATTAACAAAGTACTACTCTTTGAATTATTTGAGATTGCTTTGCTATCCACTTTTCCTGTTGATTGACTTATATTTTTAGAAAGAGTCAATGCCGTTGGATGCATCATTCTATCTTTTTCATCGCTCAAACCATCACCTACACCCTGAATAGTTATTTCTGGTGTTGTTGCTGTAGTTTTCTGCGGAGAAGCACTAAGAGAACTACCAGATTCGCTTTGCGGCATTAAATATAATTCAGTTTTCTTAATATCGTAAGGTAAGTCATTATGCTTGTGCACGTTTTCCTGAGGTAAATAATTATCGGTAGTACTATTATTTACTATATCTGTATCTTTAACACCCATTATGATTCCAATTGATGGGGTATAAGCTTCCATCAAATTCTTGTCATGAGAAAAGTTCTTTGCTTGCTCAGTGTGTATACGAGTCATTTCGATATTTTCCTCATCATCGCTACTACTACTACTACCACTATGTTTTTTACCACTATGCCCAGAAATATCTCTATTACCAACAGTGAAAGTCGGTTTTGCAGATGCGACAGACTTTCTCGTCCTTATGCTTCTAGCTAAATCCATTGGTTTCTTCGTGCTAAAACTGTGACCTAATTTATTTAGTTTACTGAATTGTTCTGACATATTACTTAATGCCTTTGTACCTGTAAAATTATAATAATTTATAAATTTGTAGAAACTATCATTGTGATTAAACATAGACACAAACCTGCACTTTTAAGAGCTAATAATTGCGTTTCTGAAACATTTCTGGTTAATTCTGGAAGAGAGGAAATATCCAAGAGACCTGTAGAACCTTTAACATTAACTAATTTGCTCTTTCGCTTGTCTAAAGTTGTATTCATTGCTATAGGTATTTCTGGTAAGCCAGCTATTTCCATGGCTACTGAAATAGCTTCACAAATTGCTTTTAAAGATTCTGTAACATTTACATGTTTTTATTTGCAGAACTATTTTATTATTTTATTATTAATAATTAAAATATAAATTATTTTACCTATACTTTCTTCCATAGTTTTTATTACAACAGCCATATTGTTAAAAAATCTTAAATTTGTACTGCGAAACATGTGAAAATAACCATACTCTGTACCCATCTTATAGTTAATCCTAATACAGTGATAATGTTTGTTCTTAAAGATAGAAACTGTACTTTCAGGTTGGCCAAATTCAATAAGAACTATATCGGATAATGGAACTCTTTGGTAGTTTGTAACTTTATCAATTTGGTCATCATAATCTGCTACATAATAACTATCTCGAGTTAATATAAGAATTGTATCCATTTCAGTTTCAGTGGGATCCCCAGTTCTAAGTAAAATAAAGAATAAAGATATTGAGAGTATACGATACATTAATTTTCAGTTATATGTTATAGATTTTGCACATACACAGGATCCGCATCGATGAGTCCCCAACTCCCCAAAATAATTTCAGGATCAGGTATTAATAACTTTTTACAATCTTCTATTAATAATTTAACATGAATTGCTGTTGCAGCATTATCTTCTTCTTCTGTACGTTCCTGAAATACTTCTTCATTTACTGCATTTCCCAACATCATATCAATTGTCGCTTGTCTATAAACATCTTTAAAGCGATTGAGATAATATCTGAAAACATAATAACAAAAAAGAATTTAATATAAATAATACATACTTACAATTTATAATAATGATATAAAAAGATCACTGGCAAAAAATTAAAGATTCCTCATTTTAAGGTTTTTATGTTTATTTGGATGTATTATTAAATATTAATTGCCAAATTCAATAATTTGCTAACAATGCGAGATTAATTACTGATTTACATGCAATGTAAGATCCATCGTCCATGATGAAACAGTGTACAGCATGCTATAGCTAAGCATTTTTATAAAATATATATGAATTAAACACGAAATATAACTGTCATGAAAATATTTTTTGTACACACTTTTCAGACATTTTCGGTTCTGACAACAGAAAACGAACCTTGCTAAATTACACATAGCAGTGGCATAAAGAAATTCAGGATGTGTAGCAAGTTGAAGCTCTATATTTGGTGGTTTCG
Organism: Odynerus spinipes; assembly: GCA_032403825.1. Lineage (NCBI taxonomy): Eukaryota > Metazoa > Arthropoda > Insecta > Hymenoptera > Vespidae > Odynerus > Odynerus spinipes. The sequence goes on along the minus strand of JAIFRP010000045.1, from coordinate 3,199,442 downwards.
TAGGAATAAGTTCAAGACAGCAGTTATCAAGGATGTCTAAGTAATGTGACCAATCGTTGTTCAGTTGATCAACGTTGATTGGATTCCCTAGCAAAGTGTCTATCGCTGCCTGGCGCAAGTCGTCCATAAAGTGTTGTTGAAAATATCTATTGGAAAATTAAAGGATGTCAGGGATCTACAAAGCACGAAATTAGAAAATGTCTAACTCAATCTTGAATGGTATTTGATGTGATAAAAAATCTTATCACCAAGCCATGATATCTAAAAAACTGAAAATTATAGGATATAGCAATTTATCGCAATTGTGATATAGCAATTGGCAGGATAAAATAAGAAAATGGAAATGAAGGGTTCAAAATATATAAAAGGTCCACGATTGTACCTATTTGCTGAGTTCATGCCATCTTTCATTAATCCAGTGAATTTTCTTTCTCCAGTTCTTGTGTAATCTCCCTGAAGATATAATTAAGCATATTCATAAGTGGTACAAATAAAATAAAACTAAGTTAGTAGGACAAGTTACAAACCTTTAAAGCATTTGTTCCGGCATATTGTTTACTGATAATATCACCATTATTAGCCCAAAGTAATTGAAAAGTTTGTCTAATATTTGCAGGCAAAGTTCCATCGGGTGGTATCAACCCAAGTTTTGAAAATTGCATTTCCATTATGGCTTTACCAATAGCTGTTTGTACAACATTTGTTCTATCTAAACAATCAATGCAATTTACACGAAATACTCCCTTTTGTGTGCAAATTGTGCCCTGTTTGTCACGCCAACAATAACTCATATTTGTTAACACTGGATCAAGAGCATTGACCAAAATAGAAACATTTTCAAAATGCATACCACGGCTGTTGAATAAAAATTATAGACATGTAAGAATCAATATAAAATGTTCAAGTACTTTTACTATTTTTGTACTTACCAATACTCATGAAAATCAAAAGTTGTATACGTTATGTCAGGGTGATTGTAGTTAAGAACATGATTACTGTAAGCTTCCCAAATTATCTTTTCTTTTCCTGTTTGCTCCACCAAATTAACAATACATATTGGACCATACAAAGATAGTTCTTCAGTAAAATGTTTTTCAAATGCAACCTGAGTTTCCATTTCATCTGAAACACATTAAAAAAATAACACTTTATAAATTTGTACATATGAACAAGTACTGAAACTAAATTGCTTGATACTAATATATCTTACCTTTGTCTATTCGTGGAGGTGGTTTATATTTATATCCAGGTTGAGACCAATAAACTGGTACACTGCCTCGAACTTGTACAAAAGATACTTGATGATCATGATACCAAACCAATTGCTCGGTTTCCACATAATTGGCACATTTACCTTGATCATCGACGCCACGCCTCTTATACCTTTATTATAATCGATGTTACATTTTTAATTTTACTTATTGTAAAATACTGTCAAAATAATTGTAATCTAAAAATTACCGAGTGCCAGCACGGTATCTACTTCTCCTTGATATAATAGCTAAATTAAATATTTCATGCTGGGGTTGTTCGCAAAAGCCTACTTCAACTTTGCATTGCTCTATTTGAACATATCCTTGAATAACTGGCAATATCCAACAGTCTGCTTTGTCTGTCTGCAAAAGTAAAATTATTCTTAATAATAATTAATATAGTACAACTTGTTTTAAGAAAAAAAAACTGTGACTGTATTAACTTTTAAATTAATTATATCTTGTAACATGTGTTTATTCCAGAAAAATCTATCATCAACTCGTTGCCACAATGGTTTGTCTTCATTGCTTTTATTTTGTCCAGATTCATCTACACACAATCGTTGTAGACTATTAGTAATGTCTCCAGTTTCGCAATAGAAAAATGAATCAGTCTCTGTAAAAATTTTATTAAGTTCTTCCACAATTCTTTTCTCAAATTTTTCTTTATCTTTAACTCCGCTTCGTTTGTTTACAGTAGACTTCACCTAGTAATGAAATTTTTAAATTACATATACAACAGATTTAAATTATTTTATTACTTATTTCAGCTATATTTATACCTGCGACGTTGCAAGTGCAGCAGCCTGCTGTGTAGTATTTTTAATAGTATTTGTGGCACTTTTTATAGTGCCCCATGTTTTAGCAAATGCAGCTTTCTGCGGCACATCAAACAATCCACTAGATCCCTTTTTCTTTGGTAAATGTTGATGCTTTTTACATGGAAGTAATCCAATATCTGCATTATCTGTACCAATATGTAGGAATGCAATTGATTTGATTCTGTATACTACATGACCACCATATAGCTCTCCAGCTACAGAAACTTCCTTTATAAGCATCAAGCGAGGTTCTAATACTGACGGTTGTTCTATTTTTCCTACTATTCCATAAAACATTCCAAGACATTCTAAATCCTTTGGCGTTGCCCATTCCCAATCTGTATAATTTAGCGTAACAAAATTACATTAGATCAATATTGATCCTGTATCATATTGCATTGTTACTATTTATTACGACAATAATTTTGAAAAAGATATTATGGACATGACGATCGATGACATCGACAGTAGTATTCTTTATATCCCAAATAAATAATCAAAATTAAAAATAATCTTAAACGATCAAATTTACACGACGAAATGTCAAATTTTACGAAGCGTTGCGTCGTCGATGTGCAAGTATATTTTTAACGTGCCAGAATAATATATACGATATAAGTACTATTTATTTAAAGAAATCTCACAACGCGTACAGAAAATTTGGAATTCTTATTCGGATAAAATAGAACGATGTCATAAATGTCAGTGTATTCGACGAAAATGTATAGTTTTGACGAACGCCTACCTGATTTAGCAGAAAATTGACCAGTATATTTGTCGCACCACAAGCTGTGCCTCTCTTTTACGAAAATAAAATGTGTGTCAGTGCGAAAGAGCTCCATTCTTCTGTTTTGTCAACGAAAGATGTCTTTTACGGAGCATTTGTGACGTTTCCTTCTTAGATAAAAAGTGCGCCTATTCGATGACAGCTCGCCATCTTCTTACCTCATCTTGCAACAGTTCGCCATCGCACTGTACCTCGCTACTATTGTACTTCGACTAAACTGTATATTAGTTCTGTCAATTCTTCCGCTCAAAACAGATCGAACATCATTCGCGCTTTTTGGTCTTATATCGTACTAGCTGATTTATTGATAAAGTCAGAACCGACCAATAGAAATGTAGATTTGTAAAGCATGTATGTTGGCTATCGTTTACGTATGTACTCATTTATAGAAGAATGGCATTGAAAATCGATTGTATTACGTTTATCTCATATGAGAAAACGAGATATACAACGTTTATGATCGCATTGTTTGATTTGGATAAATACGTACACTAGGGAAAATTCGTTTGCGTGATGCATATGCTTAAAGTTAACGTTGAAACACTTGCTTATTTTATAACAATTAGTAATAGATTTTTTAAATTATGATACTATAATATCTTAATGCTAAAAATAAAACACAACATCATTGATTTTTTTTTTAATATGCTTTTATTTGTGTAAGACTTGACATATTAGTTTGTACCTACTGCATACAATGCATAAGTACATCGGAACATGTGAAAATATATATAGTTTTAATAATCCAAGCACGCTTATGCGAACTGAAATGTTTCCATAATACGCAGAAAATATTTTTAGTTCAGCATGACTCTGCTATTCAATTAGGCTTGGTCTCTCACTTATATTTTACTGAACAGACTTTTAAAAAGATGTTTCCTTAGCGTATCACCTCTACTGCAAAATTTCTTTTCGTTGCACACTCTACATAGTTCCATCTTCCTCTTTCTCTTTTTCCTCCTTTCCTCGGAGTCGTCGATGCAAGCAACTTCTTTCCCAAATCTCAGTGAGACGTATAATCAGATTATAATTAATTAGTCAGAATAGACGAAGATGTTTACTCGTCGTCACTTTTTTCATTTCTTCGATCATGCGACTTCTTTGCTTTGTATTCCTCCCATTTTCTATGATTCAGCGTTTGGAAGTCGTCTACTTTCGCTATTAATTCTAGATATTTAGATAATTTTAATAACTCTCTATCTTTATTTCTGTTAGTATGTGCATGTCTGAAAGGTCTTATTCGTAATCCCGATTGTGGATTCATAATAAAATTTCTTCTGATGTCGTCGAACATTATTGTGTTCTTTGCAGAAAACTGTTTGTACTTTCCCCAAATAATACCTAGAGGCTTTGCTCCCACGACTCCATATTTTGGTATATGAACGGATATCATGGCAAGAGAATCTAGATGAAATGCTATTTTGTAATTTGGATGATTCGAGACGCCTAACAGTTTCATTTTCTCATTGATCCATCTCATGCTAGTAGCGGACCAAATGACTATATCATAGTTTTTATAGGCACTCGTTAAAAATTCATGAAGATACGGCCGCATTAATTCCGCTCCACTTTCTGCGATCGATCTATGATCGAAGAGAGTATAATCTATGTCGAGTACAAGAAGTTTCTTGCCTTCCCTAAGAGGATTCAATTCTGTGATAGTATAATGATCGATTCTCTTTTGTATTTTAGATAAATATACTTCAGCCTTTTCAATCTCTACTTCTTCCTCTTCTATGTCCAGGTCATTTACTACATCTGGCATATTTTCCGGAGCTTGACTCACTTCCGCGATGTCTTCTTCTCGAGAACCCATTAACATTAATTTAAAACCTGGCTTTAATCCTAGCTTTCCTATAGTGTCGTCATCTTGCGCTGCTTTGCCTGGTGAATATAAAGTTTCTATAGATTCTTGTAAAACAATAAAACATACTAATAGATTATTTTCGCAACAGATTTTTATTTATTATAATATACTTCATACTTAATTACTATAGATAAGATCGATAATTTGGAAAAATATAATAATAGGAAATATATAATAACGTTTCAAAGGACTGAGTACATCAACGGTCTTTGTACGTCATTTAAAAGATTCATAAGCCTATAAAAACAGTTCAAAACATAACCTTTGAATTTGAGGTTCAACAATTTCTGACGTTCTGGACGGACGCCTGTTTCTTTGTGTATACGATCCTTCACCGAAAGGACGGTGTCTGATTCCAGGATATCGAGGATCTCGTACTCTTTTCCGCTCCATTTTACAACAATTTTGAGTGCGTTCTCCATCCTTGCGTTCTCTAGGAAAAGTTGATCGGTACCTACACTTCACATACAACGCTACACACCGATATATTATTTGACAGGTAAACGGATGGCCAGTCAAAAAATGGTATGTAAGTGTGAAGGAACGTCTCGTGTCAGACTAGACATTTTGCTACATATATTGCGTAGAAGCGACGTATAATTTTGATTGGTCGAATTTCAAAGTTCGTTTTAAAACGCTCAGTTATACATTTGCAAATAAATAAGGTTAATAGAAAAAAACAATTTATTTAGCATCAGCTGACCCGCCATGAATTATTTATCGTGTTTTATTGCTAAAAAATACATAATAAGCAACCCATAGTCCTTAAATCTGCGCCATTTAAATGTAACCAATCAGCACAAACCATTGTTGCATCAATGCAGTTTCTCATAAGTTTCTTGACGTTTCATTGGTCGAAGTACAAAGTAACGTACATGGAGTAATAATCGCTGATAGTGTCGATTAAAATCAATTTTTCATACTTATTAATAAATCGTATAATATAATTTTATTTTTTTAAAGAGAATATAGTTTGAATACCGAAATAATGGAATACTTTTACAGCGACTAAGTTCCAGCGGCCGCCGTAAGAGCGCGTAAGACGATCAATTTCTTTACACACACGAATGTCATTGTTCAACTACGAATTTCTATGCAGCGTTTAAAAAAGCTTCGTTAAAAATCGAACGATTACAGTATGTTAGAAATGCCAAAAGTAAAATATTAACGTGACATTAATATTATTCGCATAAAATTAAGATACGAATTAAGTACTTCGTAACGCCACAATCACATTTTTACATAATAAAAAAAAACAAGAAAATTCTAAGGAGCTCTTCGGACAATACCGGTATTCGTCTCGATGTCGCAATTATCTTTTTTAAGTGCGCGGTCATTATTTTCGGCAAATAATTCTTCGCCGAACGAAACTTAAGTGGAGCAGAGGTCGTGTCGCGTTAACGACGTGTATCGGCGTGTACCGCATTTAATGAACCTCCTCTCACAATTAGTATTACGACGCAAAATCATGAAAGGGCATCGATTTCTACTTTGATGTAGAGGGCAGCTCCTGTAATTGTTATCATCTCGAGTGGTTCATTCGATATTGGAGTAGATACAAAAGAATCACGTTTATCAAAGTTATCGATGCTGCCAAGGAGCTTGACGGAGAATCGAAATTATTCTAGACATTTATTTTACAAGGAATAAAAGATTTATATATTAATAATGAAAAGTATGTACGTATAACAAATTTATCGTAATCATCTCTTTATCGATTTTAAATTCGTTCGATCTCGTTATGTCGTTAACGCGTTGCAAAATGAATAAAACAAAATTCGGATCTTTACATCACTCTCAAACAGCATCGCTCCTTTTTCAGGCATTCCATCAGAAATATACTTTTCAGGCTAGACATACGCTCATTTTCGAGTTAGTCATTCCTCTTTTGAGCGCGCACGAGTATACTAATAATGTACTAGCGCACTTTTAATACGGCCGGCAGTGCAGACGAGTGCATCTAAAGCAATTACGCTTCCACGCAGCTGTATGATTCGAGAATGGAAAGAGGCACGGTATTACGTATTTATGGCGCAAATTTCAACGAAAAAATGTTTTACGTACGGTCAGCAATTTCGACGAGTACGAAATTCTCTGGCGAAGATCTCGAGAAAGGGAATTCTTACGGGGGTAAGTAAAACATGTCACACTTTAAATATTCAATTAAATTTGGAAATAAAATTGTGCTATCTTAATTTATTCGCGTTAAGTCGTATTAATTATAACGTGTAGTAAAATTTACAGAACAGATGTGGAACGATGCAAACTATATTAGAGTAAAATGTCAAATTTCTGACAAAAACCTGCCAACTTTTACATCATTGACGAAAACCCCGTTATCAAAGGTAACCCTCGGTTGGCCCTATCAATTTTCGTAAATATCGTGGGTTTAAAATAACTTTATTAGAAAGTCTGACTTAGTCAGTATTATTTATTTAACTCTTAAGTGGTATCGTGAAATTTTGTTGCACAAATCGTAACGTGCCGTGTATGAGACTGTCACTTTTAAGGAAGCAAAAAAGAAATACATTTTTCTTAAATTTATATAAAGGGTAATTCAGTTCTTATCGTTTTTTAATATTTTTGTATAGAATAAACGAACAATTTGAAAGAGAATTTTGTGAAGATATTAATTAGTAACTTAAACAAAAGTTGCTAGTGATATTACCTTAAAAATAAAAATAGAAGCAGCTTCATAGACGACACGTTACCTTTAAAGGGTTAATTTATGTAAAAGTTGGATAAATGTTAGATGAAAACATAAATGAGATCAAATAGCTCAAATTAATACTGATTAACAGAAAACTATAATGTGGATAACAAAAACTAACTAATAATTTCAGGCTCTTCAAAAAACAATTGTTTGGAACCATAAAAAAATGTAACATGATCATCGAACGTTCTTAAATGACCGTCATAATTGTTTAAAGTTAATTTGTTTCGAAGTACCTATAGACGTAGACACGAAGCTGGTACACCGTTCCAGTCGACGTCAGTTTGATCCCACCGATCGGATCTCTTTAAAGATTCACGCTCGATCGAGCTAACGCGCTTCGACGATTCGGTCGCCGCTCGGCCAAACTCGCCGGATTTGGCATTCGGAGAAGTTTCCAATCTTGCCGTTTGCCAGCGGGTCCGATTTCGAGCTCGGTCTCCTTATGCTCGCGAAGCTGTGGTCACTTCCGGTCCGGGGAATCACGAGATTCAGCATCTGCGTATCGATGACGGAAATCGGAGACTCTCTTTGCCAATATCGAACTCTGTTTTATACGTTCCCTTGGAAATCTGTGTTGGTGACTATAGTTACGCTACTTCCTGAGCCTTTCTCATAAAGTTACGTGAATTAAAGGTTAATAGAAGGACATTGTGTAGCGGCATGCTCCAAATGATCTCGTACGCTCTCCAAGTGGAACTTTTATCGGGTCAGGCTTACGAGATATGTTGGAAATATTTCATTGTTTAACAATATATATATATATATATATATATATCATTTTTCTATTTTTTGTCATTGTAAAATTGTACATTGCTTATAGGAAAGTGTGTTTTTTGTAGCCACAAATGATTTGGACTACTTAAAAAATTAATTGGTCATAAAAAAGAATCGACATAAAATAAAATACTTATTAAAATAAATCTTTTAAGATTCTCAACTTAGGCCACTTTTATAATCACCGGCACAGATAGCAATCGAATCGAGAGAAACGAATTCGAATCAATCGACTAGAAATCATCGACCTTACAAGCGATTTCATTGCCCGACAACAGACTCTTTTCTCCCCCTCGTCGTTCGAACACGTTATTTTTCCTATTCCAGAGCCCTCTCTCTTCTTCTACAAACCCCTACTCTCATTCTCTCTGTTTCTTTGTAGAAACACAACACCGGCCGCACGCAAAGTGATCGACCGTCGCATTCGCGATAGCTGGAGAGACACGAGGAAACGGTGAAGCGCGGTCAGGGGATGCTTTCACCTGCAGGACATCCTGTGATTGATGTTACACGGGAATCGAGCGTGCAAGCTTGTCGTATAGGTAACGTGTCTATACTACTCGCGTGCATCTATACCGCTCGTTCCGTTAACTTCCGTGTGGACGAGCTTTGAAGAAAACTTCGATATGAGAGAGAGTGAGAAAGAGAGAAAGAGAGAGAGAGAGAGAGAGAGAGAGAGAGACGGGGTGAAGAGAGAAGAGAGAGAGAGAGAGAGAGAGAGAGAGAGAAAAGAGAAAGAGGGAAAAAGAGAGTGAAGTGTGTAGAGAGAAAGAGAAGGAGGGAGGGAGAGAGAGGGGGTGCACATAGAGAAAGAGAAAGTGATTGGGGGTAGAGAGGACATAGAGAGAGGGAGGGAGAGAGCTGCGGAGTAAGTAGAAAAAAGGAAAAAAGATGAAAAATATGAGAATCGAACAGGCCGTACCCGCCTAATATTTTTATTTCTCGAAATTCCTCCGTATCTCGTTCTCGTCGATTTAATCGTTGCGAGTCGCGTGCGATTGGCGCGTAATTACGTGACATTCAAAGGGAAATGTCTGCCTTTGATGACGATGATTAATACGCGAAACGTACGTCGGTATGTAGGTACTCGTTTGTGGCGAAGTCCGATTTTGATCATATGGTAGATCGTATTTATTTTATCGTCGGTACCTTTTTTTCGGAGGCCTTTACATCGTAAACGCGGGCAAGCTAGTCTAGCGTTAGTATTGCAGCGCCTCTTATCGCGTTTCTCATTAAGGACGATAATGAGATTTTTAATTGTATCAATTAAAGTCTTCATCGTTTCCAATAATTCTTGTAAAGGGAAAAAAAATAGTCGGTGAAGGTAACTCAGGAAAGGCTGTAGTATGGAAAGATGTCTGAGCATATATTTATACGAACTACTTTTTTTAATTCTTCGGTTATAAATCTAATAGACTGTAATATTTCTTGTATATTTACTTGCATAATTTGTATAATTCTTTCCCGTAGTTTACATAGTGTTAAATTTAATGCAAAGAAAATAGTTCTGCGCCTTAACATTCGACTGCAACTTCAAAATGAGTTTTTTCTGACTTTTTACTTAAATTAGCTTTATACCGGAAATAATAGCGCAAATAAGATTGTTATAATATTGTTCCAAGCAAGTTTTGCAAACTTGGTCCCAAGCCATATTAGCATCATATTTCTTATTAACATTGTAAAGACGTTTCGAAAAATTTTACTAATACTTCTCTATATATTTATATAATAATTTGAATAGTATTACCAATTTTGTTTAACTTTCGGAGTGCATAAATAATTTTCGACACATACTCTGCATAGTGGGGACAAAATGAAGCCAAAAAGATTTAAAAAAACAACGATAGAAAAATATAATTTTTTATTTAGCCAAATTAATAACTAATATACCATTACAGAGCACATGCATTTAAAAATTGTTCTCATTGTAGAAGCTAAAAGATAGACGGGTATTATAATAAAATAAAATAAAATCTCGGGTTTTTACCCCAAAATATTTAAGTACGGGTTCAGAATTACCCCAACAATGCAATCCGAAGGATAAATAACCCCAATCGAATAACTTTAACCCTACTTACCATAAACAAAAAAAAACAAACATTTAGATTGCATTTCGTTTTCAAAAGTCATCGTCCAACCAGAGAATTCCGAAACGACAGCAAACGACGACGATGTCCGACTCGTCGTCGTCGTCGTCGTCGTCGTAGTGCACGGTGGGCCGTTCCGGCGCATGTACGGAAGGGAAGAAGGAAGGAAGGAAGAAAGGCTCGCGCGCCGGCCGCGCCGAGAGCCGAAGCCGAGAGGAGGAGCGTCGAGAGGAGCAGCGTGGAAGAGCAACGAGAGGAGCGGCGCGTCACGTCGCCACTGCCGCAGCAGCGTACGTGCGAAGTCAGTTCGACGGCGGCGCCGCATCGCTCGACGACGTATACGGCTCGACAGGACTCTTTTATCTACCTACCCTATCATCTATCTGTGTGTAACGGCTTTTCGTTAAAAAAAAGAGCCAACGATAAGAAGAGAGAATCAATTTTAGAAAAAGCAAAAAAGAGGAGGAGACGAAGAAGAAGAAGAAGAAAAGAGAGTGGACTATTTCGTATTCGTGTCACTCTCTTTCTCTTTTACATATACATAGAATATATATATAGGATATATATACATATTATCTCTCTCTTTCTTTCTTTCTTTATCGTCTACCATTCAAATCGTGCGCGTTCTCTGAAAGGAATCAACAGAAGAGACTATATCAACCGTTTCTTCCCGAGATCTCTCTACTCGTCTCTATTTCTTTATCTTTATTGTTAAAACAAAACAAAAAGATCACGATCGACGGTAAAGTCGTTCGGCTACTAGAAAATTATAGAAAGTGAAGAAGACTCTTTCTCGATACGCCTCTAAACGGTGCGAGAGATAAAAGGACGGAAAAGCACGAGTGGAAAAGAGAACCAAGACTATTCTTCACGCACGAGCCGAAATCCCATAGTTACAGATTCGGGATACGATTCTCGAGTTCTCCGGAGAACGTTGATCGAACGGCTCACTTTTTCGGTGTCGCGCGCGCGATCCAGCAGTGCCTTCCTCCCTTCTTCTATCGACGCGCGTGCTGCCGCGATCCGTTTACGATCGGTGGATCCCGTGGATCTCGTTCTCGATTCCAGTGAGGCTATTATCGATACGGGACGATCTTTCAGTGAGATCGATAAAAGTACAAGGGGACGAAGGTGAACAGAGGGAAGAAGAAGAAGAAGAAGAAGAAGAAGAAAAAGAAGAAGAACGAAGGAGGAGCTCGAGCGAGAAAATCGCAGCGAAGGAAGAAGAGTGGTACTTCTTTCTTTCTCATTTACTTCCGGAGTTCACGAACATAATCACGGGAGCAACGATGCCTTCGTCGTCGAGGGCTGCCTTCCCGCCGATTCTCGTCGCGACGTTCGTGCTCTGCATCGGTGAGTGAAATTATCCTTCTCTCGCGAATCGATCTTTCCTTCCTCCTCTTTCACATTTTTATCTCCTTTTTTTTAACCCCTCCCCTCTCTTTTTCCTCTTTCTAAGCGACGGAAGAACGCTCGCAATTATGCAAGGTCATTGGATGCGCGTCCGGTAGTGGCTTTCTTCTTTTCCACTTTTCTTTTTCTCTAACTGGAACGAACGATTCTAGCGACGATCGATCGAAATTTCCACTCGGAGTGCGTCTTGGTATATGGTGCATCGAAGAGGCAGAGAATCGTATACTTATGGGGTAAACGGCGGAAGAGCGTTTGGGATTGTATTAGATAGGAGAAAGGAGACGAAGATGAATGGATGTGGTGACGTGAAGAAATGGAGTAACTGCACCGTGTCTTGTTGGAAATGTCAGATAATTTGAATTTTAATATATTAGGTATAATAGAAATAAATTCTTTGCCGCGTTCGAGAAGAAAAATTGAAATTCGGAGATTAGACGGAGTTTATTAGAATATATTCATAGTAAAGGTATTTTCTTAATTATCGGAAAAATGAAACTTTTTAATAGTCTTTATGGTTTTAATCTTCTCTGAGAAGAGAAACCCAGAACGTAGACATATTCGAGATCGTTTGACGTATCGAGATCGCGTACAAGATTAAAAAAAATAAAAATTCACAAACTAGATTGAATTTATTATAATATATTAACACGAAGGGCATTTTCTTAATTACAAAATTACTTTACTAGTCCTCGTAGTCTCAATTTTCTCTAACAAGTGAAACTCATAAGATAGACGTATCCGAGATCGTCCGACGTACAAACCTAGAAGATAGAACAGATTTAATCCCGATTGATCCATCCACCCCGGAGTAGATACTGTAAAAAAAAAAAATAAGGAACTCCCTGCGGTCGTGCCTAAAAAGCAGCATTCCCCCATATCGAATCGAGTAACCCCCTCTTTTTCCGAAGTCGGTTAAAAATGGAGCAGGACCGTTCCCGAAGATAGAGCACAAAGGGTAAAATTACGTAAATTTCTCGGTGCAAGTATCCAACATTGAGAACTAATAATAACGATCGAACGTTCGGTGCGAGCGTGTAAACATCGGACGAGTCTCTAATTAAGTTTCCCTTGACATTCAATTAACGCGGAACCTCTACAGTGGGTACACTTTCGATATGGGACCCGTTGCAGGCATCGAAGATGGTCGTTTTCTTTTGACGAGCGTGCACCCGCGCGCCGACCAACCATCCGTCCATCCGCCCGTCCGTTTCTTTATCAAATTTAGGAGAACGGGCATCGTTCCGATCCACCGACTCGTCCTCGTCAGCGTAAAAATTAGATTTCGCGACGGATACCGTAGGGGCAGCAAACGTAGGCATCGTATAGGAGAGGGATTCGAAAGGTGAAATCTTCATCGAGTGTGTGGCGTTTTTATTCGGGGCAATACGGTGCGATGCCGAGTGAAGCGAGAAACCGTGAAATTTTTATGAAAACGCGCTATGTATGTAAATTCTGTCGCGTTGCAGCGTGCGTCGGGTCGCGTGTCTTCTTTTTTGCCCTCTCCGTTTTTTTTCTTTCTTTATGCTGAATGAATTTGCATAATAGAATTAAAACGCCATAGAGAAACGCGAGAGCGTTCTCCCGCGTACGCCATGGAATCTGTTTTATTTGCAAACAGATACGCGTCTTCTAATTCCACACGTATATATACACATATATATGTATCTATGTAAATATAGATGTAACGAATGGGTAAAGGAATGCAAGGATGTAATTAATTTTCATTTTTTCGAATGGAAAGCGACGAAAGATGGAAAGACGGAGGAAAATGGGTACGTGTCGTGGGGGAAGAAAAAGAAACAGAAGAGGGATAGCTTACCAAGGAATATCGTAAGAACGAGAAAACTTTTTAAGGGAATGGCGTCGAAGAGTATCGGTTATAAAGGGCACGGTGGTTGGGCGGAGGAGGGAGGAAGGGAAGGGAGATAGAAAGTTTGTAACAAAGAACGAATGCTTAAGACGCGAGTACGGAAAGAAAGTTTCGAAAAAATTTGCAATCGTAATGCGGCTTCTCGCACGTATTATCTACCAACGAAACTTCACACGTCTAATTTCTCTCCTCTTCTCTGTCTTATTTTCTCTCATTTCGGAGTACGAACAACCCTCTGTCGAATAATTCGAAAAACTTTAAGAGAATGAAATAGGCCCGATTAAACAAAAGAAGAAATACAATTAAGTGTAACATAAGAATTTTCATATTTCGAGTAAAACATTAAGGTATTTATAATGCAGACATTTTTTAAACGCTCTGATGAGTCTCCGTGATCGTGAGATAGAGACCGAGCATCGGAACGTCGTTCTTTATTTGTCGCTTTTTTCTCGCAGACAATGCGACCTAATTTACCACTTTTATGACGACGATTATCGGAAGTAATCTCTTTTACTTTCTCTCCGATCGTTTTACATGATAAATCACTTTTCTCTCTCTTCCACCCTCTCTCCCTCTCTTTCTCTTCCTCTTTCCCCTCTTTTTTTTATTCCGGACAAAGGGAATACAAGGGCAATCTCGATGTTGATTTATTTTTTTATAAGAACGCTTATGAAATTATAAAACCCGTTTACCGTTACATCGGATGTCCGTGCCGCCGGTTTAGTTCTCTTTAGCAGAGTTAATGGCTCTATGCGCGATAATCGATCGCAACGACCTACCTTTTTTTTCTTCTCTCTCTCTCTCTCTCTCTCTCTC
>JAIFRP010000045.1:3174669-3185014 GCA_032403825.1 Odynerus spinipes | reverse complement strand
TTTTTTCCTTTTTTTCTCTCTCGTATTATCGATCTCATGCGCGTTTTTATACACCGTATTATATAGGACTCTTCCATCGGCCTTATTGTCCTACCATAAAAAGAGCGAGGCGTCAAAGCGCGGCACCTAAGGAGACCATCTCGTACAATTTATCCCTTTTTTCTTCGTTAAACGTCCATTTTATCGTCGTTCTTCGTCGACGAACAATACAGATCCAAAACCTTCGTGTATTGACTTTACGGGTAATGAAACGCTTTGTCCGGCTGTCCTGCGTGATTCATTGAAAAATCATATGCAAAAAGTGCTCCCATCCTCGTTGCACTCTTTCCGAACACCGGCGCGTACGTTGTACAATGGGCCTGTTTTATCGCTAATATTTTTCTTCTCATGAAGGCAATCAGGTAATGGAAGTTTGTGAAAGAGTGCCATGTTTCTGCTCTCCCCACACTTGCACCGGCTGTCCTCACTCTCCCTCTCTCTCTCTCTCGCTCTCGCTCTCTCTCTCTCTCGCTGGGTCACTCTTTTTCTCTTTCTCTTTGTGGTACGATGAATATGGAGTCGGAGCTATCACAGCTCCGACTTGGCCTCTCTGGAAAGTCTAATCCTGACGTAGTGTCACTTCTCGCCCTGAAATTATCTATTCATAAGGAAAACGTCACGATGATACCACAAATACACGACTCTTCGAATATTCTTGTTGTTTTATATGTTTTCATTTCAAGTCCCGGGATAGAAATTGTTCGTGAGATATTTTTACTTATCGCCGTTGGATATTCTCAAAGATCCGCAAAACACGGACTTCGTGACGTGATCCGTGACGTTAAATTCCTGGAAAGAGATTATACGATAAATTATGAATAATTACGTGGCATTGTTATTACATTATGAATTTGTATAGGCCATAACCCGAAGGTATACATTACGCCTATCGCGTTAAAACGAAAGCGTTATCCTCTTTTCCTTGAACGTCCTGAAAAATGTGCGAGGCATTTAAATTACTTACTTACCACCATTTTATTAAGCCCCCGTTCCCTCTCTACCCGATAATCGCCCCGCGCTGTTTGCGAGGGAATAAGGGAAGAAGATAAAAGTTAGCCGCTTTCCATAATGGCTCGTTGGAAAATGTGCTGGGGCGTTTTTAAATGACCGCGGTTGCTTTTTTTGAGCTCGTTATTAAATCCTTTCCTCCGGTTTTCGGAGCTGCACGGTTCGTGCCCCTTCCAGCGTGGGGGGAGGAAAAGATCTCGGGGCAGGAAGGAACAGGGTGGATTTGGGGGAGAGGATCAAGCACACACAGTCGACGGTATGGATTTGGAGTTTAGAACAATAGCCGTAGGATGAAAATTAGGAAATTCTAATTTATGGCCGTTCGTGTTCGTGCCTATCGGTACGATATATCACTCGAATCTGGACGACAAGGATAAGCAGCTGTGCAATCTAACTTGGCGCACGTGGCTAACGTAACTCGTATTCGCGAACTCGCATATTCTCGCGAATTATATATATATATATATATTCTATACGCGTACGATATACGTCTCGTGTACATACATACGCGTCTGTCTACAAAGTGTTCGATAACTGGTGGTACAACCAGAAAGGGGGTGATTGTATATGAAAAAATAAGTCGAAAGTATGCTAGGTCGTAACATAAGTAAGTTCGATTATATTCAATAGTTTTGCCATTTGTTAAAAAATTGTAGAGTTATATTTCATCAATTGTGTAATCTCCGTTATTATTTATGACAGTTTCCCGTTTTAGAGGAAAATTGATTAATATCATCCAAATCGAATTTTTAGAATTGAAATATGTTTATTTTTAAGACCGAATTTATTTGAATTACAACTTAATAGAATAAAATTAGTTCATACGAGACGTTGCTTTCGAGAAACATAAGTTTGAAAATTATAGAGTACGAGCATTATTCTACTCTTGGATATTAAGAAAGGCGTTTTTGTGATTCTTAATACCTTTACAAAGATGATCAGTACGATGATATCTCTTGTCGGTAATAGAAGTAATCTACAGTGAAACGTCGAGTAGAAGCTCAGTTAAATGCACGCGTACTCGGCAACTTTTCACACTTATCTTTTTCGAAAACAAAGCCTCAATAGTCCAACAATTTTATATTCTATATTTTCGACTTACTGTTTCACGTAGAATCACCCCTTTTCCAGTTATACCATCAGTTATCGAACACCCTGTATACCTATCTATCGATAATACACGTATACGTATCTATCTTGATGTACAATCGATTCATACTAGATATATGCGCGGTACGCGCGTATTTCACATGTTTCATCGTTTCCCGTAGATCGCTGCTCCTATTCGCATTGTTCGAATCCGACTGGACCGTAATGGCTCCCCTTCGAACCTCGTCGATCGATTCGGTTTCATTCCCGATGACGCGATAAACACGGTGCACGACGGATACCATTATCGCCTCCTCACGCGATAACTCCGATCATCGTGGAATGGACTTCGAGTGACGATCAAGATCGCGATCGTCCTTGGACCTCCGATCGAGAGCAGCGAATCGAAAGCTTCGTATCTACTATCGATTTTCTTCATGACTTCCTGCGTTCCTTCTCGCTGAAGATAGAGGAATCAAAGAGAAAGTCGAGAAAAAGGATCGAATCGAGATTTTCCGAGAGAGGAACGTCTCTGGCGAACGGGGTTCCTCGATAAGACGAAGCTCGCGCTTAAAAGCTCGACTTTCGTGAGACTTTCTTTTTTATGGCCATCGTAAAGTCGAAGGAAAGAGACGGAGGCCGACGGAAAGTTTGCCACGCGTTCCTCGATGAGAAAGGAATGACGGAAAGAGAAAGAAAGAGAGAGAAAGGGAGAGAGAGAAAGAGATAGACAAAGTTGGAAGGCTCGTAATCTCATTCCTCGTATTTGTCTTTAAAGAACGACCGTTCAGGATCATTTTTCACGTTGAAGGAGTTTACGAAAGGATCAACATATCGCGTTAAAGTAGTCGAGAAAGCGTGATGCTGGCCAGAAGCAATTTGCTTTCATCCATAACGCGATATAGGATAACGTTACATTTCACGCGTTTACTATCGAGTACAAAGCGCGGTACTATTCGCGGTATCGACGTTACGTCAAAAATTATTAGGATAAACGATTGCAGTGCCGGGGTTTGCCTGGAAAAGGGGAAGAACAGTCGACTGGTCGAACATATAAAAATGATCGGTGTGAAATCTTTTGCAACTATGTGTGAATTTATATAAATCATATTTCAGACGGGAGGAAAAGTGACGGGTGTCAAAAATAGTACATTTTTCAGAACAGATAGAGAGAGAGGGAGGGGGAGAATAAAGAAAATAGTAGCTAATATAGAACAAAGATATATTTATTAACAATTATTTATTTATAAAGATACAAAATTTGTTTCGCACCTAACGTCGTTAGTGCACGCGTCGAGCAACGTCCTCCTACACGCAGCTATTGTTATTAGTGGGCGTCGTCGTAGGGTAGGTAGTTTAAACGGTGACAAAGTGAACGTAACTCTTTTCGGCTTTATCCGTGACGCGTAACCGCGCTATAGTAAAGAGAGCCATTCCACTTTGCTCTTAGTATCATTTCAAAGAATTCGGAGCAACGGGCCTGCTTTTGCGAAGCTTGCATCAAATAAGAGAACGAGAGAGAGAGAGAGAGAGAGAGAGAGAGAAATTTGTACGAAATTCAAGTGGTTCCCAAGCTTCTCTGTTTTTAGATCTCTATGTAGATCAACGTTCTTAAAAATGAAGATAGGAAACTCTTTCCACAAAATCGAAAACGGGATCACGGAAAGCTACGGATTTCTTTGAACGAATGATCATAAAAGGAAGATAGGACGATCGGGATCATCGAGAGTAGGTATTGAGAGGCAGACTTTTTCGTGCATGGAGTACCTACGGGAGTTTTTGCTACCGTGGAAGGTAACGCGTCGTTTGCGACGTATCGAAGATTCGAAAAGTTTCACGCCGTGAGATAGCCGTCGAAAAGTTCAATTTCGCTAAGGAAACAACTGTGTGACCCACTTGAGGAGAAATCGAAGGGAGTCGCACGTCCTGCTAGGATCTTCGCGAGTTTTCGCGCTCTCTAGGACCCCTTCCTTCCGTCTTCTATTTTTTCCTCTGTTTTATCGCCTCTCTCGCTTCCTCCCTGCTTCTCTCGTTTTCCCTCTCTCTCTCTCTCTCTCTCTCTCTTTTTCATTCAAGCAATGACATATCTCTCATTCGAAGAAGCAAATTCTCGTTTGGCGAGAGGAAAGGGGAGCAGTGGAGAGGAGGACTCGTCGAAAATCGATGCCGTGCACTCTCAGTTTTACGTCACGACGGTTCGATGCTGACCTATTAGCTTAAAGTAATTTCCGTTCGATTTTACAGTTTATGGGGCCGCAGCCTTCGCCATCGTATCTACTTATATATGTGATATGAAAGCTCTTATAAATCTGTCGTTCGTATAAGTACACCGCTCTTCTTGAAACGATCTTCCTTCGTCCTCGCTCTCCTCCAATCGTCTCGTCTCGCGTAGAAACCGGCGGCTCGTATCTCCCATGGTCAACCTTTGAGAAACGCCGAAATTATTCCTTCCGGGAGGAACGAAAGTCGTTCGTTTCTATAGTCCCGATGAAAGAGTGGGGCATGCGTCGGAGATGGAAACTTTAAGTGTCTCGATAAAAGTTTGCTACCGGTCGGGGACAATAATTGATCGTCGCCGAGAGCAGGGGGCACGTAACGAAGATAGTAGACGTTAAAAAACGACTCTGCTTGGGAAGAGGACAACGGAAAGGTCCATTTCGATCTTCTCCTAGCCGCTTTTCCACTATCATCTCTCGCTCTCTTTCCTCTCTCCTCTCTCCTTTCTTTTTCTTTTTCCCACTTCGACCCATCACAGATTTCACCTCGACGTCTCACGACGGAAACTTGATAAAACTTCCGGCAAGATTTTCCAGATACTTTCCATCGTCGTACCGAAAGCTTCCACCGCAGCATAATCTTTCCTTTGTCAAACCTCTTTTTAGTTTCTTTTCGTAACACAACGTTCTCCACTTTTTTCCAAAATCCTTCAGCTTTATTTTATTTACTCGTACAGCTACTACACGATAATCCACAAACCTCGAAGCTTTCGTACACACAGCAAACGTACATACGCCCGAGTCTTTGTTATAAATGTAAGAATGAACATTTAGAATGCTTAATTCTTATTTTCAAATTAAGCGGTTCTTTTTCTACGACGTCACGCGTACATACCACACGGTTCATTTCTTTTGTTTAATTGTCCATGCGAACGACCTTGAGTGGAGACCGACAGTCAGTCGTTTCCGAGATGTTGCCGTGAGTGTGCGTTAGCAGAGCATTCTTTGTTACATATATTCTTCTTTACTATCCTCAAACTATTACACATCTTCGAAATCTTTCTTTTAAATCTACGTTAAAGAATAAATCGATACAGTTACGAAAAAAGAACGTATCACGTGCGATTTAGTGGCACGACACATCATTATTTCATCCTTGTTTCTCGGAGAGTTAGTCGACTTACTCACGGTGCGAGTTCCACATCGCGTTCTTCCTTTCTCGGTGGATATTTCATTCGAAGGCCGTGCTAAAGTCATAAGTCATATCGATCCCCGTGTTTCGTAACTTCGGAAAGTTACTTCGTTTTGGCGCTCGCCTAGCATCTTTCTTCGCTCCTTCTCTTCGTTTTATTTCCTTCTACCTTTATCCTGGCGTGGCTGAATTCACTTCGCGTGATACGCTCGGTGGAAGGATTGGGTACCGTTCTTAAGGTATGTAACTACTTC
The DNA here is from genome assembly GCA_032403825.1 of Odynerus spinipes. Classification (NCBI taxonomy): domain Eukaryota; kingdom Metazoa; phylum Arthropoda; class Insecta; order Hymenoptera; family Vespidae; genus Odynerus; species Odynerus spinipes. Next base: position 3,179,216 of record JAIFRP010000045.1, on the reverse strand, counting down.
GTGAAGGCGTCGAATTCATTATAAGTACCGCATAGCGATTGAAACGTATTTGGCTTTGAACTAATATGTATTACATATAGGTATCTTGTATGTAATAGGTATGTGTAAACATAGTACGTGTTATATTACATCTACGTTATATCATCTTGGTAGATGTAGGTAGATATCGTCAGTCTAATATGAAAAGGGGCTGAGTTCACTTTGTGCCAAAAATGAGTTTGTGGCATATTTGGTCTAAGTATTGGGTCTAAGTATTGTCTGATTCATTCACCATATTTTGCTATTTCGATCAGTCCGAACAAATGCCGCTAAAAAATATGGAATTATATTATTATTATATTTATAGAAATATTATTTCTATATAAAAAATGCCTAACTCTCAGTTTTGCTGATAGTTCCTGCCACACGTTGTTGAGTGCTGATTCTTATGTGTGTTTATCGACGTTTAAGTACATAATTAAACTAAATTTTGTTAAAAAGTAGTAATTGTAAGAATTAATTTGTTGTTTCTCCTGTAAAATTGTAAAGTTTGGACTTGGGCACTTTTTACATTAGACTAACGACATAGTATGTCATATTATCAAGTTAGGTATATGTAAGATGTCTGATATTACATCTACTTTATATCATCATGGAGCTATCCACGTACAATTTTCGATTAGCCGACGTTCTCGAGACTTCCTCCGATAGTCAGGCAACGGCCATCTTCATTTTTTTCCTCTCCTTCTTCTCTCTCGTCTTCAGCGTTAAGGCAAGCATGATTTATTCATGTAACGGAAGCAGCCTGGTTAAACTTAGTATCGTCGTGCATGCGCCGTCGCTATGTTCTTTTTTTTATATTCAACGATAACTTCATAAAGCGTGCAAACCTTATAAAACGAAGCGAGGCTTATGAAATTTCGATATATTATCTCTCCGATCGTTCGTGCACTTTTATCCTCAAATTTCGAGAAGGAATTTCTCGAAAATCCAGCAACATACTCCGCCGGCATATAATTAACATCCGTTCGCTCACCCGCTTAGTTCCTTCACTCTAAATTACACGTCCTCGTCATTTAATTATTCTCGTTCAATGAATATCCAGAAGAGGAGATTCCGCTTGGGTTTAGTCAAAATAATAAGCCCTTCGAAAATGGTCACACGTATCTACGGTGTCGTTTTATTTATTTACTTTTTTCTTCTTTTTCTTGTTTGTCCTGAAGCGAACGAGTGAGTACGAGAGAGAGAGAGAGAGAGAGAGAGAGAGAGAGAGAGAGAGAGTATGCGAGAGATGCTTGGTCATCGACACTAAACCCCTCGGGGTATATCCTCATATAGGGGTCGAAGGTAGAGAGCGAAGGCTAATTTCCGGTTGAGCTCCCTGACCGAGCACGTTGCTTGATATTAATAACGTCTTTGTGCCGAGGTGCGAGCAGCTTCTTTCAGCCCTTATATATTTCACCCTCCGCGTGTATATATACAAGCCGGTGCCTTTTTTCTTGGCGCTCACGCATGAAAGGCCCACCTCGGTCATGCCGCATGTGTATTCGCGTGTCCCTTTAAATGCTAGACACCGATACGTTCGCGTAGGAACCTTGACATCTTTGTATCCTCCGCTTAGAGATTTCCGTTTTACGAAAAACATGCACCCGCTCTTTTTTCTTCAATCTTTTCCTCTTCTTCTTCTCCTTTCCTCTTTCTTCTTGCCGAACCGTGTTATAGATTAATTATCTTCTTAGAACGAAAATTAGCCGATGTTTCTTGATTACGGTGAGACGATTCTTCCTGCGTCGGTCACCCACCCCATTTTATTTTATTTCTTGTTTTTCTTTGTTCAATAATTTATTCGCGAAAGGCTCGCTCGCATAACTCTCGCATTGCTCGCGTTTGTTCGGTAGCGAGTAAAGGTAGTCGCACGGTGGTCTTCTAACGGCGAAAAGCGGCTTTCAACGACAGCTCTCGAGTGTTCTCGACATAGCCCGCGAGACTCTAAGGTAGAAGGTGCGCCTTCGTGGAAATAATTTACGTATGCACGTGCTGCGCCACCGCCATTTCTACCTACCATTTCGTAAGTTCTCCTGTAATTTCTCTCTCTCTCTCTCTCCCCCTCTCCCTCTTTCTCCTTTTATGCCCCATTCCTCGAAACATAGCCGACCTTTCAGAAATTTATGGAACGCGTTTCGAATTATCCGCAAGATAAACTCGATACCTACAGGGGGACGATGTAAGGAATAGTTCGTTTCGCTTGCAGGGTAAATGAAGCGAAATAGTTGCGTGCAAACGAGATACATCTTTCTTAGCAACAAACGTTAATCTTCACGGTAAGCCACGCATAATTTCTGTTTAAACTTTTGCGGGATTATACAGGATGGGCCACTTTAACGTGCTACCACCCTTGTCTCGGATCAACGAAAGGTTATCGTTGGATTTCATCGACGAGAAGGAGCCTCGTGATTCGAATTACGTCTCTGTTATCACCCCAAAACTCGCGACTTTCGGAAAGCGGAAAACCTTCGTTGGAAATTTGCAATTTAACTCGCTAGGTAGTCGGACTTTCGTTGTCTATGTATTATATATACGCAACACGAGCCGAGGCTTCATTAACGATTCCACGGACTTCTCCTCGGTTTGTTGTCTCGTTGGAGAAAGAGAGAGAGAAAAAGAGGGAGGGAGAGAGGAAATTAAACGCCGGATCTGGCCTTTAATCCGTCGGCAATTTCGCTTTCTTTTTGATATCACTACCACGATGAAACTTTTCGGCATGAATCGAATCCACCTCCTCCCCTCCTCTTTTCTAACGAAAAGTTTCCTCGTCTACGAAAGAAAATAATCAGCGGGCTCCGCAACAAAAACTTTCCCTCTCCTTCGGGAATCGTCCTCCTCTTCTTTCCGTTAGTCCTCTTTCTACCGTTAGTTCTCGTTCGCGCAATCTCCTTATAAATTTAAAGGCAATATCTCTATCGAGTGTTGGTTTCGACCCTTTGATTACGAGGGACTACCAATCGATCACCTTATCTACGCTTTCCTGAGTATACCTTTCTTTAAAGAAAAGAAGATAAAATGGAGAAAAAGAGAGGGCCGGCGATGAGACAGGAAATTCGGTTTTATTGCGATCGATAAATAGAATTTTATAACGAAGCGGATTGATATACGAGTTTATTAATTCGATTGAAAAAACCATCGCTGTTAAATGGAATCTTTTAATATCGAGCCCGGAGTAGAAGTTTAACAATGCCAATAATTCATTTACCTCCGAGAGTAGGTACTGGAAATGGAGAAAAAAGAGAGGGAGAATTACAAGCGACAGATTTGTCGGGCTAGTCCGACGGATTCGAAGTCACCTGTTCCGTAAGGGTAGTCGAGAATTAATGGATCTAGTTGAAGAAGGCTATTTCACATTTTGAACGATCCCGCCGTATTTCTACGATAAGAAATAGCAGCTGAAAGAAAAGAGAGAAGTGAAAGAGAGAAAGAGATAGAAAATGTTGAATAGAAAAAAAGGGATATCATCTAAACGCGGGAGAAGAGGAAGAAGAAAAAAGAAAATTATCGAAAGCTTTGGCACTTCGAATCAAGAAACGTCACAGAGTTTGCACACCCACTTTCCATTTTTTACGAGGCACAATGGGACTGCGAGGGTTGCGTTTCCGTGTTTACAAGCTTCTCGTAAAACTGAGCACTTGAGCTTACGTTCGCAACATTCCGAGCTCGGGTTTTCTAGGACGAATGTAAATCTTGCGCGTTGTTCGAAGAAATTGCGATATATACTCAGAGGGGAAACTGGGATTACATTCGCGCTGCTTGGCGTTGAGGGCTGTTAAGAGAGCTAATGTAGAGGTGGTGATGACTTTACTTTACGGGACTGATTATTCGTTCGGAAAATAGTACGAGACCGATGCGATTGTAGCTTCTGCTTTGCAATGCGATTATATCGAACGTCGATAGCAGTTAATTTAATTGTTATTGCTTGCTTTGTAATGCAACCAGATCGAACGTCGATAATGATACATGTAACCGACAGCTCTACTGACGTATAGTGATGGCTATCGATCGCTTTGAATTACTTCGAATAATATTCGAAATCGGACGTTGTTAAAACTCTTGAATATTTTGAGTCCTGAAAGTATTTTTTTTCTAAACTTACATGCGGCGTTAAGCTAAAGTCCAACCACAATTTTCAAGACTTCAAGACTATCAACAGTTCCACGAATAAATATTAAATCGATTCGAAACCCCATGGCTATTAACTCGCGTGAAAACTTGCAAGACAAAGTATCGAATACCCATCACTACTGACGTACAACATGAAACCACGATAAAGATCGCAGGATAAAACCAGACTGAAAGAAAGAAAACGTCAAGATCATAAAGAAAAAGAGGCTGACGTTCCGTCGAGAGTTTGCGACCAAAGACTAGAGAAGTGGCAAGTGCGTAGGCACGAGTCCATATTTTCAAAGTCCCTTGAAAAGGGTTGGCTATCACGTATTCCATTTCTTAGAACGTGACAGCATCCAAAATGCCCCGAGCCTGTTTCTTTCCGTTTCTCCCTCTCTCTCTCTCTCTCTCTC
>JAIFRP010000045.1:3138816-3148826 GCA_032403825.1 Odynerus spinipes | reverse complement strand
AAGAAATTTTTATTGCACTAGGGCAATGTCCCGTAAGTACAAAAATAAAGAAATACAATGTAAAAATAATAAATTGTACAATGTAAATTATACGTTTACATAAAAAAGAGATTATAGATAAACGACAATACGATATCTTATTATACTAGACGAGGAAAAATAGCTATCGTTACAAGGTACAGAAATTGTGATCAGTCAGTAAATAATTAAACAGTTTGGCTTTAAAGTAATTTAGTGAAAGCGAGAGTTCTCTAATGTCAGTCGGCAAGCGGTTCCAAAAACGGATACCGGATATAACAACAGAGTTTTGGTAAGTTGTAGTAGAGAGAGAGAGAAAGAGAGAGAAAGAGAGGTCGACTGATCGAAATTTTCCTATTCGAAGAACATGGTTTATGAAAGAACGATTAAAGCTATCGTACGAAGATAACAATTCTGAAACGATTCGATTCGTTGGCTCATCTCAAACACTCCTCCTTCCACGTTTACAAACTCAAGCACGAATAAAGGTTCGCGCGATCGTACAAATCGTTCAATTCGTCGTTTATAAATATCACAGTCGAGCTCGCTTTCTCGATCGACTAACGATCGCGGCGGTTGTGCGAACACGCTCAAAGGTCGTCAACGAAATAGAAAAAAAAACGGGAAAAAAGGAAGATTCTCGTGGGTATTTTCCAGGCCTTCGCACTCGTGGCTTTATTTAAATGCACCAGGGGGAGGAAACGGAAGAGAGGAAGATAGGAACGGTTCGAGGGCGGTTCTCGAGCCAATAAACCGTTATGAGAGGAAGAGAGAGGTAAATAGAGAGCATAGAAGAGGAAGATGGTGTGTAGGTATATGTAACAATCAACGCGTTAGCCCGTAATCGACGTGTTTACATACATACTATGTATATCGAGAGATACGATGTTAAATTTCACGCAACGTTAATTTAATCCGTTAATTTGATCGTCCTCTCGGCTTACCACCCTTCATTTCAATTTATTTTTCCCCGCCTACTCCCATTCTTTCTAGCTCTTTCCTTATCAATGAAATTATTCCGAGTGAAAACGATATTTATTACAATTTTTGTTTTGTTTGTAATAAGAATAAGTTAGTATTCCGCGTGTACAGGGTCGTTTTTACGTATTAATGTAAAATATTCGCTCGGAAGTACGTTCGAAAATCAGAACGAATCGACGATAGTGATTGATTAAAATTAGGGTTAGGGATTTAACGAAACGATAACTGGTATTAAGAAATTAAAACTTTTTACGAGAATTGAAGCTATACTTAGAATGTTAACGAAACGCGATGGTTAAAACGAAACTTTTGCTACATAAACCACGAGAGTTTTTACTTCTAGTTATTTTATCTCCTCCCCTATGATCCACGTACGTATAATATTTTTCGATTTGTACGTTAATATCGAAACGGCACGGTGGCTGCGAATCGTGATATTTCGCGCGATTTAAGCGCGTAATATCGCGCGATACGTGGTAAGAATGGTGGTGCGCGTTAAAAACAAGGATACACGCACGTACATATATAATAGCGGGGTACAACCGCAAACCCATAAACGTTCCAACCGCATATAGTTTTTCTTTTTTTTCTTTCTTTTTTTACTTTACCGGTAATCGAAATTTACGAGGCGCGCGCGCGCGCTACCGCGTTATCTGGACGATAAAACACACTCCCCTGTGTATTATACAATCTTATCTTTGTACGTTCGTTCATTTCCCAGCTTTTCGCGATCGAACATTTTATTCTTTTTCTAGGATGAAAAATTGCGAGGGCGAAACTTCGCGATGGGAAGATGTTTCTTGAAACAATAAATGTTTGTACTACATAAATTTGTCAATATCCAATACATATGTATGTATACGTACCTACATATGCGACGTAGGGTAGGTATATATCAAACACGACGAATCATCGAAAACAAACGGAGAAAATGGAATGAGGACCGAAGACAAATATTTTCTTCCTTTTTTTCCTACTCCTTCCCTTTTACTACTTTTTTTTCTATCAAGGTCATTCGCGGTAGCTCACAGGCCGGGATAGGTCATTCATTTTCCACGCGAGAGTATCGAGAATTCAATCCTAGCTTCCTTTATCGCGATTTCCGTCCCTTACTACCTACTATTTCTTCTTCTTCTTTTTCCCCTCCCACCTGACTTTATATATATCCAATCCCCCGATCGAGATGTGCCGGCATCGGGGCGTAAATCCAACAGCCACCGAGCATCCTCCACCGAATACATATCCACCTGATTTATTTCTAGGTCGGGCGGTCATATTTTCAAAGCGTCTTCGCCGTAAAAATGGCGTTACGCTTCGGCCCATATATTACGGCAGCGGCATCCGTCGGCCCGGGTTACAATCGGTGAAATGTTTTCTTCGCATCCTACACCCGGGTGATCGACTTTCTAAGTGATTTTTTTCCCTTTCGACTCTTCAATTTCTCTCTCTCTCTCTCTCTCTCATATCCATACACATATTCCCTTTTATCTCCTTCATATCTCGCGTTATCATATATCGATCAATATACGACACAGATTTCTCTTTTGACGTGCATTCCTTTCGCGTCCTTTTATTTTCGAATCTTGTTATTGATCTCTACTCGTATAGAGATAGGTAGACAGGTACCTACGCAAATAAAGAAAATATTACATCCAAGGAAGATCTTGACGTTTCTTCTCGTTATGTAGATAGATGTGTACATATCTACTTACCCATACCTATATAAAGGATACCTTATCGTATCGAAGGAGTCATACGAAGACATCGTCGCATCGAAGATGCTCAAGTATACATATATCTATATACATCGTTGACAGTTCGAGATCGGTTATCGTATTTCGCATTATAGAGGCACCTGTTCGAATCGCTTCTTCGTCGATGGCTCTCCATAAAGAAAGATCGAGATACATACATCGACGTATAGATCGGCGCGGAAGGAACGAGACCGTCGATAGCTTTGTGTTCGATCGACTACGAAGACGACGACGATGACTCTTTCTACACGCGAGGAAGCGTCAAAGTAGATCGACAACGGGAAGAGCATCTCATGAAACTTTCAAATCTCTTTACATCGATGTTTCAAAGCGACGCTCGACACCGATGGGATGTCGGGATCGAGATTATTAAAAAGTCGAAAGGATAGCCTGTGTTATTTCGTTAGACGGTTCCTGGGTGTATTTGGAATCACTTTTTAAAAAGTAGACTGCTTTTCAGGACCTAGAGATGTATGTACATTACTTATTTGATTATCGTGATAATGAGACAGAACAAAATTTAGGGATAGAAGAAGATTAGTCGTCTCGGTTACAAGAAATTTGTTAAAAATATTTATGCAAATAGGAAAGTACAGTAGAACGTCAATTATCCGAATATAAGAATAAGTCACCTATAAATATACACATTTAAACCACGTACTTGGTAAAATCCAAGAATATTTAATTTATTTTTTTTTTACTTCATTTTGTTTATTTTGTATATATTTTTTCACATAATAAGCATCTATATCTGAAAACTGTTTCACTTCTAGTTGATTCGCAACATATTTACAAATTTGTATCCTTCAGACCGATTATCCGAGAAACCGCTTATCCGAACAAGTTTGTCTCCCAATTAGTTCGAATAATCGGCGTTCTACTGTATTAGTTTAGACATCGTCATTATTAATCATTATTAGAAGGTCGTTGATGAGAGTTCCAATTAGTATTATCTAACACAACCTAAAGTGATAGCGAATTCAGTCAAGCTACTACGTGCTATAACCAAATACCAAGCGATAACGTAGCTGAGAGATAAGTAGCTTTTCGAGAAAATTCAACGATACACCTATCGATAAGAAAAAAAAGTAGTGGCTTTTCTAGGGTAAAAGCGAGGTGGAGAAGAGGACTTTACAAAAGGTGAATAAGAGCAGAAAGCGGAGATAGGGCCTCCTGGAGATAACCGATTCAGGACTTCCACCCTGCCGGTAAAATAGAATTCTCCTAATACGATCCTTTAGCGATTCCGAACCGTTGTCTCCTTATCTTTCCCTATTTTCTTCGGCTTCTCTCTCAGATTCTTTTCGACTTCTTTACAGTGAGCCGATGATAAACATTTAGTATGGTAATAATGATAAATATGATAAACTTGTGGATGAGTTCAAAAATGTCTAATATTAAACGTCATAGTTTGGAATAATACTGATAAGATATATTTAAAAACAATAATGTATACATGTAAAATTTGTTTCTAATTATTCTTTATCTTTAAAACTGATCAACTTTGTATAAAAGACTTGTAAGTTATATTTAAAAGAAATAATCGTTTAGCTCAGAATTTATTTCTAACACTTTTCAAACGGTTAAATCCAAACATTAACCTTTTTTAAACTCATCCAAAAAGACACAAGATACGATAAGAATTTCCAACAGTTTTTTTCTCTCTCAAAAGAGATAAGCCGTCGACTTTCGTAACGTCTCGATCGCGCGAGTCTCCCCCCCCTTTTTCGATATTCTCGCGAGATAAATTACCGAGTTTGTTTCTTCCGCTCGAGAGGACGATGTTCCTCGGGGCGAAGAAAAACATGTCAATTACTAGAGTGGGCGCTACGGTTACAAAGATACGCGAACGCGAGCTCGATGGCTGCAGCGTTCCTCTGAAAATTACTCGCTTCTCACCGGTAAGAGGAAGAAGGGAAAAAAGAGGAGAGAAACGAATGAGAAAAACAAATGAGTAAAAGCTAAAGAGGCGAAGCGGATCCATCTTCCGGTTTTCCGTTGGTCCGTGTTGTTCATTTTACCGGCACGTCTCTTTCAGGAACGCTCGGTGAAATTTTCGAAATGACCGCTCGTCCAAAGCATCACCGTCCACGTAATTTCCATTTCAAGGAAGAGAATGTTTTTCTCTCAACGTCGTTCGACAGATTTTCTCGAGGGAATCGTTCCGCTATCGTCGATACGATCGTATCGAGAGAACGAAATAAAATGAAAAAAGATAGAGGGGGAAGAAAATCGTTGGAAATTTTCCATATAAAGCGTGCCCGTGACGAAAGAAAAAGAGAAGAGGGAACGTTGTCCTAAATTAGAAGTTCTCAGCGCGTTAAAAGCGACGCTCTTTTGAAAACGTTGAAACAACGTTCGTGGATCCCCCGCTCGCTTTGTTTTTACGTTAATAAGCGTGCCATTAATTTTCGCGGGGTCAGCCAAAGTACTCTCCCATTTTTGGGCTTTTTTTCTCAAATCAAACTCCTGTCTCTCTTTCTCTCTGTCCGTCGTGGTACCTTTGACAAATGCTTGGGCACGAAGGGAGGCGCCATTGTTCCGCGCGATCGCATTTTCTCGAGTACCGAACGATTATGTGAGTATTCTTGGCTAACAATGAACATTTGCGCGTTCTTCTTCCTCGCTTAATCATAATCGCTGCTGTAAAATAAGGCTTGGTGCAGACTTAGGAAAATTTGCTCGTAAACAATGAAATAAATATTTAACAAGCTAAGTGCCGAGTTAATTTTGCACAATCTCGTATAGTAGCTTAATATTATCTATAATTATTTTCGGAGTAAAAATACGAAGGATTCGTTATCAAATTCGTTTACATCAAATATTACTATTTTTATATTGAGTTTTAACGTTCTCTTAAATATCAAGAAACAACATTTATAAACGTTTCAAACACAATCCATAAAATCGAGTGTCGGTCACCGATGACCGACGAGATTTTCAACGTCTTAAAAGCTGTATGAAAATGACTTAATTACCCCGAGGTTAATTAATGCAGGCTCGATGCAGTTACTTCCATACGAAATCGAGCAAAACATTTTGTCTGGAAACTTATTAAAAGAGAAGGAATAAGAAACGAAGGGGGAAGAGTAGTACGATTGAAATTCATGGTTATCTTTCGAGAATTCATTATTTCGTTTAATCTTTTCTTCGCGCTTCGTCGCGTTTCCGTCGAGCACGTTCGTATTCTTAATTGAGAATAACCTCGTGGCTAACGACGAACGGAACGTAACGAGAAATAAATTTCAATCTTTCCGAGCAATCTGCACGCGGATGAGGATGGGGGTGGGAGAGAATCGCTTTCGTCCATATTTCACGTTCTATATATTCCTTCGTATCGGGCGTGACACAACAGGGACCGTCGTACACGGTTCCATTCTTTTTTACTTTTTTGCTATAGAGCGTTCTTTCGCTCGCAGGACGATAAATTGCTCTCTTTCTCTCTCTCTCTCTATCTCTCTCTCTCTTTCTCCCTATTTCTCTCTTTCTCTCTTTGAATCTCTGCTTTTATTTATTTTTATTTTCCTTCGTGTTTTAAAAGTAGATATTTTATTTAACGTTATCCTACGAGGTATTTTTCATCTTATATTCACACACATGTGCCGTAATTAACACTAGTACTAGCAATAATTAATGTATACTTATTTTTACCATATTATTACAAAATATATACATAATATTATATATATTTATATTATTTAGAAACACACTTTTTCATGCTTAAATTTGAATAATTTTTAAATAAAAATTAAAAACCTGTCATTTTAACTGGTCTGATAGTTAATTTATCTACATAAAGGCTAAATAATAAAGGCTGATGGAGGATTTTTTCATCATCTTCTCTCTCTCTCTCTAATTCTCTATTTCTGTCGATTACTGTCTCTCTCATTTTACTTTACCTCGTTGTTTTCCCATAGATCTAAGCTCCAGCTTTAACAGAACCTTATGATTACGTAGAACGTTCCGCAACGAAACGAGTGGGTGGAAAGAAACGCGTGACGAAAAGTTAGTTAAAGTCTCTTTGTTGGCGAGGTAACGTCGTTGGGTTTTAATTAAATCCCACACACGTGTATGAGTCGGTACGTATCGCATATGCATATGTGTGTGTGTGTGTGTATGCAATGGAGAGATAAAGCGATTTTTTCGGGAAAACTTTACTCCCGCATATTCACCAGAATTTCTCGTTACATTTTATCGGAGTAATATAAGTATCGATATATCGGCAACGCAAACGACCTAACGCGCTCGATTATCAAATCAATGGGCGCCAAATGCCGCTCAGTTTTTTTATTTTTATTTTTATAATCGATGCTTCGAGGCGAGCAATATTTTGTAAAGACCACTTGGGGGAGGGGTGCGTCATAAAATATCGAAACAATATACGAGGAGTGGCTCGTGACTCCGACGAAGTTTATCGCGTTCTCTTGCGCGATTGCTTCTTCTATTTTTCATTTCTCTATGATAGTTAATCGAGTTATAAATCAAATGTGATCGGGCTTTTTTCGATTTTTCTTATTTTTTTATTGCCCTCCCTCTTTTTTTTAAATTAACTAACTACTTACGTTCATAATCATAGTGCTCAACTATTCTTATCATAGATCATTAACTTACTATTTGTTCTTATACATATATTATTCTTATCTGCAGATAAGTTCAAGAGGAACTAATGTTAAATTATAACAATTTCAAATTAACTAAGTCAATCTACATAATTTTGTACCTTTATTCATTGGTGTAAAATGTCATCATCGTTACTTTATTATTTTATTACTTGTATATCTATTACATACCATTTCTTTTCTTTTTATTCACCCATACTGGACATTTCTTCGAGAAAAGCAAGTTTCTTTACCTTCCTCCTCTTTCCCTTTCTCCAATACACAGATAGGTACACATACGTATACAAACGATCTCCTTTCCTCGCTCGAAGAAACTTCCCAATGCAAACACACTCCCGCTCGTTCTATCGAAGAAATTCAAAGAGACACCTATACCCACCTAACGAAATACTTTATTTATCTTGAAATATACGAAGAAATATAGAACAAGACGAGCCATATGATCGTGTAACGACGCGACGACTGGAAAGGTTACTATTTCGTGCGAAAATATCGAACGGTCCATTAAACCGTTCGTATTCGGGACAGACGTTCGTCGCGGTTTACCATCGTCGCTCCATATGATACAGACACGGATGTGCGGCTTTGAATATGGATGCGCCTGTGTCGCGCATAATCCGAGTCCATACGAGTAACGCAACGTAGGTACCCTAACTCCGTGTGTATTATGCTTCTGCCTCTTCGTGTTTCGTGTCGTCGGTGTCGTTTACACGGCAATTTCGAACTACGTCGATGTAACGTGAACTTTATCGATTATATTAAGTGACGTGTATTGGTAACAGTAATAACAGCAATAGCAGTAACAGTAGTATTTAATAGTAATAAAAATAATAATAATGATGATGATATGTAATTTATAAAGTTTGTACGAAAATTTAGGACAAATATTATCTCCTCGAAAAAACTATTCGTGACATAGATTTATACTAATGCAAATTTTCAAATAAGTATAGTCGCGCTCGTGATATCCCTCTGAATTATTTAAGTCATGGGTACTTACCTTTAATAGGTATTTAATAGACAAATGTATATTGTACATGGCAGAATTATACGGAGCGTGGCGTGTAACCTAATCGATCGGAAATTACTCGCTCCAATTATGTATATTACGCATTCCATTCTATATGAATAGTGCATGCGGATGTAGGAATATTTGATTTGGGAGACTCCTCCTATCAGCGGGATCCATTCCTCCATATTTCACGAAACTCTGTTTTAAGATTAATAGTACGGATGGCTGAGTATAAATGTGAATGTACCTACTACCCAGCTAACTAACGATAAGAAAATTAACGGAGCGGCATCAAAAAGATTTCAGTCTCTCTCGAAAACCTCTAACGTGTTGTGGGTGGAAAAAAAAAGAAACGAAAAAGCAAACGATAAATTTCAAAGTACCGGGAATTGCCGTAAAAAAAAAATTTATTGGCGTTAATTGTCGCGAGACTGGGTGCACTAGAAGCGTAAACCGGAACGTAATTAATAAACTTAACGAACCACTTTCGACCGCCGTTGACGCTCGAATGCAATTACAAACGGTATAAGGATTTATGGGTGACACACGTTTCACCTCTTTCGCTTTACCACCCCCTCCCCCCTCTCTTTCTCTCTTCCTCTCTCTCTTTCTCTCTCTTTATACTTGCTAGCCTACGGCAAGGCACGCTACGACAAAACTACACGCATACATACGTGTACATACACACGTGTATGTACATACATATGTATATACGTACACACGTGTGTAGATGAGTGCGCAGCAGGTGCATATACCGCACTGCGAAAAGCCTCACTAAATATCGATAATATTTCGCTCATAAACAACCTTAATATTAAGCTCGAAACGCGGCGTTAGAGGAGAATTCCAGTTTGTTTCATGTAAGTTCGCGTCGTGCACGCGAGCTCGCAGCGAAGGAACTTTATCTTCGACGGGTAGATATAGTGGATGGGAAAGTAGGTATCCGCATTTTGTGTGCGAAGCTTTAAATCGTGTATTCGAAGTATCTTCTTTGTTCAAGATATATCGCGAGAGTTTCGAACGTGCTAAAATTAACGACGCTTTATTTGTTAACTATAGCCATTTGGAAACGTCGTCTATGAATAATTTATGGGATTTTTTTTTAAAGGAATGGGAAGTAATATTATTAATTAGAACAAATCATCGGACTTATTTCTTATAATATTGGGTTGTAGAATAAATAAGTTTGGGTATAAAAATAAACATACTTTAATTCTAAAAATTTTCTTCGGATGGTATTAACCAATTGTTTTTAAAACTGTCATAAATAATAACGGAGATTACATAATTGGTGGAATGCAATTCTTTAGTTTGTTAATAAATAAAAAAATTATTGAACATAACCAAACTTATTTATATCACGTGCTAATAATTAAAAATGGTGCTCGATGTATACGTTCATATCGTTTTAGATAAAGATAAGTTCGTTTATTGAATCGTTAATACCAAAATTCTCGAGAAAACTCCTGTAACACCTGCTAACATTTATATAATCATAAAATGAGAATATATGAAAATATCGCAAGGAAATTTTCATTCGTACGAGAAGAGACACCAGAGACTTCGCAAGAAGAGAAAGTTATTTAATCTCGAGCCGAACAGATGTTACGAGGATTCCAGTGTTCC
>JAIFRP010000045.1:3110320-3127660 GCA_032403825.1 Odynerus spinipes | reverse complement strand
GGGGGGGGGGAGAGGGAGAGAGAGAGTTTTAATAGTGTTTTTCGGCTGGTCGATTGCAGCTTCTTCAGCTTTACCTTCGTTTTTTGTTCCCAGAGTTTGGCTTCTCAAAGAAGAAAGTTCTCAAACTTTGAGTAGAGTCTTGTATTAAGAATATAAGATTTCTTTTATCGACGTCATTTTTTATACCTCTCACTACGCCACTTTACTAGCTCTTCGATATTTAGTTTGAACACTCCAGGATAGTTATGAATCGATAACTTCCGACGACGGTAACTATGATTAATAACCTTTTCGAAGAGATAGGTAACAGCTATTAATCGATACATCCGTTTATTTATAATGAAAATCTTATCCAAGTTCAAACATTGTAGGAATATTTTTTATTCTAACTCGAAACGATTAACTGGACGTTAAATCACATTTTTTGTTACTAAACTTTTCTTTCTCGATGAATTATACGAAAAAAATTAAATGTCCTACAATCGAGATAGTCGTTAAAAGATCAATGAGATAAAACTAACTCATAATTTAAACGCACCAGTTCATTTGTCTGAGAAAATTAGAGCTCGCGAAGCTTCTATAACAAGAACAGCCTAGTAGGTACTCGTAAACGCGAACGGGCAAAGTTTCACGGAAACAAATTTACAAGAGACCGCGTTATCTTAAGCATCGCAAGTAGTTATTACCCATTCTTCGTCAGCCAACGCGAGAGACCTTGATTACAGCACTTGTTCTCTACCCTCCTTCTTCTATCTGCATCCAATTCCGTATCTCTTTACATTAATACTAACGATAAATTCAATTTAAGCACGACGTTTATATTCTCGAAGCACGTACGAACATTATTCATTTGACGAAATTTATCCGCCAAAACGACTTAAACTATCGACGTTGTTCGCCATTGGATAATTACTGTCTTTCCTTCCTCTTTTCTTTTTTACTATTCTAATCCAACGTCTTTATGTATTTCAAACGATTCGAAGTAGTGATAAATCACGACGGAGGATGCATTACTCTATCAAATTGTTCTAATAGACGACAAATCTAATGCATCGACCGAACCGTAACACGCGACATGTTTAATACGAGGCATCGATAATATTCGAAACGTGCTTAATCCCAGCTACTAGCATCAATCCTTAGTATCGTCGGTATCTATATACAAACTTTTCTATGGTCTACGCTATCTAGATAATTCCGTAGGTATATAGACAGATAGAAACATAGATGGATAGGTAGAGAGTAAGAGAGAGGGAGACGAACATCGGTCTAAATTTCAATACCCAGAGCGAAACGATATCCGGATTTCGAATGGAATCCGTATACTACTTCGAATGACATTCCAACGGTAAATAGACATCCAAGGTAGACATACATATCGATGCATCGGCCGATGCTTGTCTAATCTATGTCCAATTGATCGATCCACGATGTCATCTTTGATGTCAATCTATGTTCGAATGATCGTTGGCTCATTTCGGCATGCAAATATAAAGATAGAGATTGAAACGATCGCCTTGGTATTGTAATAGGTAGAAAATGGAAGAAACCGATAAGAATGACACCTGGATATAGCATATAAGTACGTAGGAAAGCTAGAGAGAGCGAGAGCGAGAGAGAGAGAGAGAGAGAGAGTCGGGAAAATAAAGCCAAGCTTTTAGAAGGAACTAATCGTAGGCGCGAGAGGGAAATCTTCGATGTAGTGTACATACACGAGGGACGTGTTGCACCGAGGTTTAGTAAATAGCTTTATTATTTTATGTATTAAATTTGTTAATTTAATTTAATTTTTAATTTAAGTCTGTGCGAAATAATAAAAGAAGAGCGTTCGCGTGTTGACTGTATTTCGTACTTGTTCGTTTGTTTCACCAGCCATTTTTACGAAAATATGCAAAGAACAAATAATTAACCCTTTGCACTCGGATATTTCTTCTGAGGGGACGTCGTAAATCTAACAAAGTGTTCCTCAATATATAAAGATTCATATAAGTCAAATATTACAATAAATGTAGTGGTGGGAGAGTATTAGCGTAGTAGTGTAGCGTGAAAGTATGTGTAGTAGTGGTGTGACATAGAACTTTCTTCTCCGAAAAACAAATGTCACATACAATAACAAGGGCGTCATCAGACCGTTCGAGAAACGACAGTCGCGTGACGCCACTCAAAGACGAAGGACGTACCTACAAGAGGAAAGTGTGCGAAGAATATATTTTTAACGTTTTCTAAATTATAGTTTTTTGTATCATCAATATATATATATATATATATATATATATATATATAATATTATTTCTTATATTAGCAGTAGTAATTATATTTCTTGTTATAGTAAACTTTTATTATTATTCTACATAAATTACTTGGTTCTAAATCTACACTACTTAATATAACGCGATTCCTGTTTGCATATTTTTCTAAAAAGATGCCACCGAGTTGCTGGTAGGTAACCTGTCACCTGGCTCCGAGTGCAAGGGGTTAAATTAGAAAAGATACTATGGAACTGAAAAGAACTGAGTATCAAATATAGACTGTGAAAGGGTTAAGATATGTTTTATTCCTAAAAAAGAGTTTGTTCGAATATTATTATTATCTTTTAATTGTATGGGATCTGGTTTTAGGTCAAGTGAAATCGTTTAACCACTAACAGCTTACTTGCGGAAAATAAAATATATTTAATAAAATAAAATTACACAGCAATTCAGAACAACTCAGAACGGATCTAAGCGTCTCAGAATAACTCAGAACGGCATCGGCACAGCGTTTAGATTTCCTCACTCACACACACACACACATATACATCCATACATTTAATCGAAATACATCGACACTTCACACCCTACAATCGTTTAACACAGAAACAAAATGTCTTCCGATAAATAAACGTTCGTTTCCTCTTTCATTTTTACAGAGGCCTGGAGCACGAGAACGTATTGCTGTCAACAGGACGGCTGCAACTCGGGACCGTCGTTGATGTCGAGCAGCAACGGTTACGTCGTCGTCCTGGCGTTGACGATGCTCGCTCTCGTCCTCGAACGAAGTCTTCGTGGCTAATACGTCCTGCCGGACGGCGGACGTAGGGATGCCGTTTATCACGGCCCCAGGATCGTCGGCAGCGGCCACTTCCAAACGCGCGACCATCCTCCTCCCTTCGCCGAGAGGAACGACAGCAGCAAGAAATAGAAGAAGAACTAACGAGAGGCACGAGAATCGTTATGGTTTGCGCTTACGCCGACGTTAACGCCAACCTCGCGAACTTTCGCGACTAGGATGTAGTGACGTCAGCGGTTCCTGCTCTTTTTTCCACTCACCTCCATCTTCTCTTTCTTCTTCTCGCTCTTATTTTCGTCGTCGTCGTCGTCGTCGTCGTCGTCGTCGTCGTCATTTCTCAAGCGAACGCGTTCTTTGAATCGTCACGAACAAGTACCCTCGTTGCTTTTATCTCCTTTTTTCTTTCTTCGTCTCTCTCTCTCTCTCTCTCTCTCTCTGTCCTTTCCGTCTCTCTTTTCCCTATATATCTATCTATCTCTCTCGCTCTCTTTCTTCAACGATGAATCGTAGAGAAGAAAAAAGGATTATCGATTAAATTCAAGTTAGTTTCGCACCCTCTCACCCTCCTCTTCCTTCCCTCTTTTTCTCACACTGTCTCTCTTTCTCTTGCTCACTTCCTTTTTAACGAGGGCACGACGATGAGGTCCTTCACGATCTTGATGCTCGATAATGATCGATGCGGCTTTTTGTCGGGCGACCACTCGCGTTCGATTCACCTTCTTCATTAGGAATCTCCAGTTTTTTTCCTTCTTCTTTTTTCCCTTCTTTATCGATAAATAGTAGTATTCATATTCGCGGGACACCTCCTCGTTGACATCGACGCGCCTCTGAAAAGCCACGAACGAGAAATTTAAACAAATTCGTCATTTTCCCATGAAAAATATTTCCAGTAATTTTGGTTTGTTCGTTTAACTTATACACGGTATAACTCTTTCCTCGCGCGACGAGTTTTCATCGAGCGATAAAGTTCAAAAAGAAAAGAGATAAAATAGGGAAATAAATATTAGTGAAAAAGTAAAGATTGAAAGTCGTCTCCTCGAGGGAAAACAAACCTGACGCGACGCCACCGTGACCGTTTAAAAGCTTCTCCGAGTGTCAATAAAATCGAATCGTACGTTATCGTCGACGAAATGCGCGATTTATTTGAAATTCAAATATCGGCGACGACGAAATGGTCGACCACCTTGCCATCGAGTGAGGAAAGAGCCAGAGATGATGAAAGGGAGGAGGAGGAGGAGGAGGAGGTGGAGGAGGAGGGGGAAGGACTGAAATAGAAGAAGGAATGGGAAAGGGCGAGAAGAAATCGAGATGAAGAAAGAAACAAAATGGGGAGAGAAAAAGAAAGGGAATAGCTTCCAGGTAGGAGAACGGCCGCGCGTTTACAATGCCGTAAACTCGGGAGAAAAACCTGGACACCAAATCAACCCACGTTACATACAGACATAATAACGAGTTTTAATGAGGAACAGTGAGGATAGTAATGATAATGATGTTATTACTATTTTACTTATTACTACTGTTATTATTACTAAATTACTTACTTACTTACTTACTATTATTAATTATTTATTATATTATTATTATTATTATTATTATTATTATTATTATTATGAACGATTAACTATTACTACCATCATCACTACTACTACTACTACTACTACTACTGCTGCTGCTGCTACTATTACTACTATTACTATTACGACTATTAATACTACTAATTACACAATTATCGAAGCATCGCCAATATACATATAGTAGTACGACGATAGGCGAGAGTAATGATATAACAAAGTAAAAAAAAAGCAACCAACAGTCGAGTGAACACAGTTGATCGAATACCATGTAACCGCTTTAAGTAGCCTTAATAAATCGTAATTATCGCGGGGTGGGAAGAGGGATGTGTTTTTGGTGACGAGATATAAGAGAAAATAGAGACAAGTAGGATAAACGCAGGAACGTCGTCGCGTCGGCGGGACGACACGAGGAAGACCGAGCAGAAAACTCGAAAAGCGATTCGATCGATCCCTCGAAACCTTTGTTCAGAGAGATCGGGGTAAAGAAGGACGCGCGATACCCCACGAAATTGGATTTCTCCGGTCGGCATGGGATTTTAGCGCGCTTGAATTTTTACCGAAAGAAAACTGGACCACGACCTAGAAATCGAAGCGAAATTTCGAAATCGCCGTTTCGATGCTTGCATCGCGTACACACGGACACTCGATGAACGTAACAAGATTTTCAGAGACTGGGAAGGGGTTTAACAAAATTTATTATTTTTTTGTTGTACTCTCGTAGCTTCGATTAATTTTTGTAATAAAATTTCACGATAAAAATACGAACTAACGCGGTCGCGATCGATCGAAATTCGAGTTCCTTCTCGATCGTCCCGTCGACGCGAAGAGGTTCGTTCGATCGTTCGGCCGATCGGCCAATGGAGAATCGATAAAAGAAAAAAAGAAAGAAAATCTCGTCGAAACCGATCGGTTGAACTATCGCAAGTGCGGAGAAAGAGAGCCGAGATCGATCCGGTTGTATCGTAAACGTGGTAGCGACAGATTCTAGCGATTATATACATACATACCTGTTCTTAAAGATTATAAAACAAAAAGAGAAAAAAAAGAATATCGAGAAATGATCTATTTTAAGTTAGCACGGCTCTAGGACGACACTCGAAATGGGGGAGGGGGGAATATGATCGATCGATCGATCGTACGAACGTCGCAGTCTAATTTATTAGAAAATGTTTCGAGTGGTACGCGGATCGACCGTTTAAAAACATCGATAGATAACGATTCTCGCGCATACACGTGTGTATATTCTAAATACCTTCTAAAGTACATACATATAACATATAATATATAAATATACATATATATATATGTATATATATATATAAAAATACGTATAATAAATAAGTATTGATCGTTCACCCGATCGTTGCTCGCGTTCACAGCGCCATTTTAATCCCTCGCACTCGGTTTCGCTTTTTTATTATCGTTGCCGCCCCCGACCGGCTCGGAATTTATTTGCAATATGCGCGCGAGTACGCGTGCGGCCTAACGAAAAATAAACGAACGGACGTCGAACATTATCCGCTCTTGTTTCGATGCGTTACGTGTTTCGTTATCCCTCGGACTATAATCGGTGCAATCGAAAAAGCAAATTCGCGAGACGATCGATCTCTTATCCTATAAATTATCGCGTCTCGTTATAAGAAATCAATTTCGAGCGCGTACCGGCCGAACACGCGCGCGTTTATCGTTTCGCGATCGAACTTCATGCATACGTAAACGATTTGCAAATAACGTCCGAAAAACAATATAAGATGATGTATATAAAAGTAGCCTCGCGGTATTTTCCAACGCGGATTAATTATCATAAGCGATCTATAACCTTGGATCTATCGACTATTTCCTACGCGATAAAGCGCGACGAACTTCTCGCACGCGCGAAACTCATTCTAAATCTGAAATAATTATAGCTCGTTCGTTAAAGTTATCGTCGGATAGAAACAGAGCGAAATGGATGAGTACGGGGGTTTAAAATTTCGTTAAAAATTCACGCCGACAAGAAGGATCTATCTATCTATCTATCTATCTGTCTTCTTCTTCTCGCACGATCGCTTATTCTTGATCGAGCGGCGATCGATTTGTTTATACCTCATCCGTATATTTTTCTAATGCCTTACGGAAAAGAGGAAACGACTTATCGTATCTCTGTTTAAAAAATAAAAGGCGCGTTTCACGATCGTAGCACTCGAATCGATCGACTCGATCGATCTTCGTCGATCGTCGCTCGGTCCTCTTGGAAGGGAAAGAAAACATAGTCTCGCGGAAACGATCGACGTAATCGAATGACGAAAATCGATGTGCATGCTCGAATCGAAAGGTAAATAACGTCACGTAATGTATTTTTCTTCGCGTTACCAACTTCGATAGGCGATAGGGAAGAGTAGACGATCGAGCTGCGATCCCGCGTATACCTCGAATCATTTTACACGGAGACTCTGTTGTAAAGTAAGAGATACAAGAAAAATATGGCGGGAGAGTTCATCGAAGGGATATCGACGAGCTGACGGGGAAAAGGAACGCGCGATATCCTTCGAACGACGCGTTGCCATAAAAAAAAAGAAAGAAAAAAGAAAAAAAGAAAAGAAAGGAAACATTCACACCATTGTAACTCTAGGCGATTACTTAGCCCGTAAGAATTTATTATTATATTACAAGTTATATAACTTAACAATAATAAACGCTGATATCGTTCCGAGTCCTACGAAGCTTCTGCCGTTAGATAATTAATTAATTAACGTTACTCATTATTCATCGACGATGTTATACCCGCGAGTGTCGAGCGGTGATCATTCCCCGACTCATGAAATTCGATGCTTTCATTTCCCGCGAATTCAATTCGAGAAGAGCTTCGGAAGCTGAAATCGCACGAAGAAGGAATCGAACCGTTCCTATATATATACATACACGTACACAGAACGTCTACATACATATACATACATATACGAGACTCCTGTCCGCACGGTTTTAGTTTCGGCTTTTATGTAAATGTCAATCTCGATTCAATCTCGCTTCGTTTTGTGAAAAGACATCGTTATAACCGAAGGCTTTTATTTCCATTACTTCGGTGGTTTTATTTTCGATATCGTTTCTATTCCGGGCAACCCACGATCCCATCCGCCTATTCGATAGAAATCAACCGCCGTATAGGATCCGTTTTTTTATGGCTTTTCTCTATCGGCTTTCTAACAATGGCGGAAACTCTCTTCGCCGGTACATCTTAACTTCGAGTTCGTACTTTGCGAGAAAGAAAAAAAAACAATTAAAACATAACTCTCGCTTCCTCTTAAAGAAATTAAAAATTGAAGTTGGGAAAGTTCAAACGACAAAACACTTCAATTGGCAAAAGTACGAAAATATTCTCGCTACACGGCCGATTACTTACGATTCGTTGCAGATACAGAAAGAGGGAGACTCTCAAAGCGAATATCGCGACACCGTAATTCTCCGTTCGCTTTTCGGCGACAAATGTCCCGACGCAAGAAAAAGTGGAAAATAAAAAAGCGACGAATGCGAAGCGAAAGGAACGTTTCCCGACGAACAAAAGCGTCGATTTTACCGACGAACAAAGCGATCTACCCTCTCGTCGACGGAATAACGAAAATTCTGAGATGATCGTGCTTTTGGAAGTATGTAGCTTCAGAATTCTTAGGAACGGCATAGAAACGGTAATCGCGTTACGTTTGCGATCGAGACACGATCGAACGACTAAATAAAGAATATAATAAAAAATATATACCTTTTGTAATCTGTATTCGGAGACGAAGTTTAAAAATGGGGGAGAGAAACGAAACGATCTCGTCGTCACACGTTCCAAGTACAAATTACTCTCTTTGTGGTCGCACACAATCACACACGCACATCGAATGTGCGCGCACACATTGTACGGTTGCACTTAACACGCTTCGAGAAAATCGATCGATCCATTGTTGTTACACAATCGCAATCGTCTATAGCTCGATCGCGAAAGTAAAAAAACATATATATATATAGCAACAAACCGTCGCTATTTGTCTGCTTTATAGAGAGAAACCTTGCCACGCTTAGGCGATTCGATATATAGAGCAGCACGGAAGGAAAGATAGAGATGGAAGTGAGCGAACGAGTGAGTAAGAGAGAAAGAGAGAGAGAGAGAGAGAGAGAAAAGAAGAAAAAATGAGGAAACTCGTGATCGATGAAAAGAACGTGAGAATGAATGCTTGGGAAAATGAAGAGTGGAAGACGACTTACACGAATGCGTACGTAAATCGTGTGAATTGATGTGTGCGCGTTTGTGTTAGCACGAAGAAGGACGGAGAATGAGCGATTGTGCGCATGAATGAGCAAGCAAGGAAATCAAAAAAGGAGTTAAAAGTTAAATGCTACAACTTGAACAGCGAGAATGAGTGAGAGTGAGAGTGAGAATGAAAGTGAGAGAGAGAGAGAGAGAATTTTTGTTGAAAATCAGACCTCTATTCTCGAGCCATTCCACGTTTCGTCGACTTTTCCTTCCCTCGGCAAATCATACGCATACTTACTATGTCCCTTTTTCTAACGAGCACTGCGGCATTCTCACCTGGCCCTGCCGACGATGAGTTTCTTTGCTAAAAAAGAATCACGCCCAACGTAACGAAGCTACAGCTCGAACGAAAGAATCGCACGGTAAATATTTAAAATGTGCGAACGATCGGTGAGTAAATAAAAAGAGAAGAAGAAGAAAAAGAAGAAGAAGGAAGAGGAGGAGGAGGAGGAGGAGGAGGAGATGGCGAGCGTTTTAAGATATAAATTTTAAGGTTACAATTTTAAATGACGATTACTATATCGATAGTTGAGCGAACCGTGCGAAGGAAAAATATTACGATTATGTTATGTATACATATATGAGGATATATAAACACATATATGCGTATATATGTATATATAGTATATATATATATATTATACTATATTATATTATACTATAGTCACGTAAGCAGAGTCATATGTATGGCGAGTTGTACATTTATAATAGATATACAGACGCAATAATAAAAATCATACTCCGAACGATACCTTTTCTGTCGTGAGTCGAGAACCGACCGCAGTATTACTTCAAATTAAGACGATGACGATATTTTTAAAACGATTAATGTTGAAAACGTACGGAAGAAACATTCAGACGTAATTATTACAAACATATTTTTGCGTGAGTAGATTGTACTTCAATGAATTTCCGAAATCATAAAATTCGAAATAATTTGCCTTTCTTCTACTTCACGCGCTCTCTATTTCTCTCTCTCCCTCTCTCTTTCTCCCCCCTCTCTCCTCCCTCTCTTTCTATTTCTCACTAATAGCATTAACTTAATTGGAGCTCAGAATCGCAAGTAACGCCAAGTCGATCCACGACATTTGCATAGAACGAGTTTGAACATTACGAAATCCTCCTACAAGACCGGTGAACAATTTTCTTATCCTCTTTTCCCCTCCTCTTTTGTATTATACTTTCGCTCGAGTTGTTCTTACAATTAGTAATTATTATTACCGCGTGTAATTACATATTGGATACGGTTTCTCTCACTTGGTACTTCATTAAGAAAGAGAAAGAGAGAGAGAGAGAGAAATCGAAATAAAAGAAAAATAATTAAAAAAGATAAGTTCGTTCGGTATCCTTTTACGAAATACCGTAATCACGTCTATGAGCGAATAATTCGGAATCATATCAGTCAAATACGCGCACCACGGTAATTAACTCGAAATGAAGACGGACTTCTGCGTAATTACCTACTGGCGGCGCGAGTATTATCTCCGCTTTCCTGGTCGAAACTGTGAAACCGAAATCGACCCCCGTCAAAAATATCTCGGAACGACAAATAATACGAGCATTTCGTGCATTAAAGTTAAACAATTTGGAATAACTCCTCGTGCAGGATACTATTCTTATAACAACGATAATTAATATTAATAAGTAACAATAATAATGATTCTGCGTACATAAAAGAATTACTACTAAGTATTCATAATTCCATGAACATAATTCTAATAAAAAAACTACGCAGTCTAAACATTCGAAATTTATCTAAATACATAATTTCAATTTTATAGCGAGCGATAATCAATTAAAAAATTTCTACTAGGTACGTGGTAAGACTGGTACTTCGATAACTGGTGAGACACCTAAGAAACAGAACACCCATTTAAGTAACGATACTATTTAAAAGATTCCTCGAGAGTCCAACAAGATCACACCGTAAGATTATTCCTATCCGGTTTCTGTTAAACACAACGATTACTATCGGCCGCTTGGTCGGTGACCTAACGATGAGAAAGAGACAGAGATACTCTATATTAGTGGTCACAAATTAAAAAAGTTTCGCGTTTTTCTCCCATCTTCCCTTCCTCTCCCTTCAGTCCTCTCCGTTGGACGTTTAAAACCGTCCACGTGTAGATGCAAGCAAGCACCCTCCGACGATTATTTCCACTTGTCCGCGGGCGAATGCCAAACACGTTGAAACAGAAGCCGCAGCCCCTGTAATTAACCTCGCTCGAGTTAGAATCGATATCCATCCGTGGTTACGAATAACTTTTTCTATCTCTTTCTCCCTCGTACGCTATAAAATCCCTCCGCACGTAGCACGGGGGCAGGAGGGGAGGGGAGGGGAGAGTAGAGGAAAAGGAAGAGTGACAGGAGGATGAAGGAGGAGGTGGAGGTGGAGGAGGAGGAAAGAGAAATTATACTTTCGCCCGTGTATGCCAATCGGAAGAGGCATTGAATTTTTGATGAGACAGTTGGCCCTATAACGTACGCTTCCTGCGGTTTTCAACGATGTTAGGACGCGCTACGGACCATTCTTGGCAGCGGTTTTGTGGTCTAGCCTCCAACGAAAATGTAATAGTCTTTGTGCCCGTTTCGCTCTCGTCGGGCGGCATGAAGGATTCGAAATTTCTCTCTGTCGGTAGTAACGAGGACTTCCCCTGTAAATCCATTTCAATACTCACCCCTATCCTCCCCCTCCCCGCCCCCTCCTCGTCGGCCCCTTCCAACATCCTTCGATCCATCTCTACCTCGCTTACGGGTCAATGCGCGTTTCCTACTTGCGAAATGGCTAGCAAAAGGGCTACGCGATAATGCCTATCAAACGTATCGATGCTTTCTTGATGTCTTCGTGTATCCTTGACATGGTAAGGAGTGGCTTTTGGAGAGACTTTGGATTTGTCGTTTTCCTTTGCGTGGAATAACTCGAGAACAAACGGCTGAATAGAAAAGAAAAGAAATGGAAGATAGATTTCAAATCTTATCGTATCGCTCGTTCGTTGCAACAATGACGTAACTAAAAATTGACCGTTTTTTAATGATTAGCACGAGAAGAAGTTTATGCGAGAATTCTTTTAAACGTTATGTGATATTTATATATTTTTATATATTACAATACTTTGATTACATTTATCTATTATTGTATTAATATTATATGAGCCGATCATTGCACAAATGGATAAACTCCACCAGCCACATAAAAACTGTAACATTTCTGACGATAAATTGTTGGTTATTCTTTCTTATTAAATTGTATATCTTTTAAATGAAAACTACATCTGCATTAATGCATTCTACAAAATTTAGTTGAATTTATATCATAATAGGAATTTTAAAAACCAATGCACATTATTTCGTCGCATTTCCTCACTTTTTGTTTTATGGAGTTAATCGATTTGTGCAATGAAGGGCTCGTATTATACTTTTATCTTACTACAATAGATATAATAGCACGATATCATTTCAATATGATGTTATTATGAAATTACGACTCGAAAGGTTCAACCTCATTCGCTAAAATGTCACAATTTTTGAACGATGTCAACGTTGTGGCGAACAAGCTATATTGACACAGCCGGTTCGTTAATAATATCTTACCTGTTACGTACTTGACATTTCATCGAAGCGTTTGTATCGCTCGCACATTATCGTTCGAGAATGATAATGATAATGATAATGACGGTATCGAGTTTGCGTATGCTCCATATCGGTAATGGCCCTTGCAAAAGCGTACTCCACGCTCGAATAATCGGGTCAGGTAAGTCGAAGATGAAAATTATTGGACGAAGGCCAATGTTAAAAGTCGGAGGCCGTTTCTCGGTCGAAGTTAACAGTTCGGGAGGGAAGAGAAAACGCCGAAAGATTGATTCGATTGTTTTTCAGCGGCTCGAGTTAAATCGATTCCTTCCTCCTACGAAGTGTAGTTTACTTTTTCGGGATGTTTCGAGAGACGCCGGAGAACTCGATCTCCTTTTTTCCCCCTACCACTTGTTTGTAATACTTGTAAAAGTGTTTTTGTAACGAGAATACGTCGACGTATCCGCGAGGTACATCCTTGCCAAGAGATTGGGGGATCTTCTCGAGGAAATATCTTCGAACCGCAAAGATTCTTTCTTTCGTCATTTCTTAATCCCCTTTTCTAGATATTACGTCCATCTTGTATAAGCGGTGACGATGAATATAAAAAGGCAAGTAAATTGTAGAAATTTTTCTTAACACCATTAATACAATTCTACTCGAACATTTTAGGTTACAGTGGACGAGGTATCGATACCTCGATATCGACGGGCACCGTTCTCAGCTAAGAAAAGAGACAACACAACTACGGAATTCTCGGCTCGAAGGACGGTGTTACGTTATTTATTTTAGAATTTGTACGCTCTGTTGTCAAGAACAATTTCACAGAGCGTACCGATTCTTTAATAAGTGTCGTCAACAACGAGCAACGAATCCCAGCCAAGAAATTCCACCCCTTCTGGTTATTTTTCTTCGACTTCGTCGTGAATCCCAAGGTAAATCGATATCGCATCGCTTCATCGATTATTTGTCTTCTCCTGGTGACTGTTTCCACTGCAAACATGATGGTTTTTATTGTAAATATTAACGAACGCTACTGAATTTGTTCTTAAGTTTCATAGTATCGTTAATTAACCCATTTGCATCATGGGCGTATATATACGCTCAGATTGCATCTCTTTTATTATTATTAGTAATGTATATTGAACTAAAGAAAATTATGAATTCTTTATTTATGTCATTCTGTTTTTAATTTTCCCTTATGTTTTGAAACATTTTTATTTAACTACATTCGAGAAACATTATGACGACAAGAACAAATTTTCCACTTTTCCGTGTGATGCAAATGGGTTAATAGTCATTATTGTTACAAAACTTTATACTTCCCCCCGATATTTGTATACCCAAGGAAAATAACTTCTAGTCGAATTCATTGCTTCCGCTCACTCATATATCACGCGTCGGCTCGAATATGTCGGACGTAAATTCGTCGATCGAGCGAAAACTCGAAGGCGTGCCGAAAGCAGAGGAAAAGAAAAAATTACAAAGCCCCTTCCCGTTCTCTTCCATTGCCAGTCATCCCATGCAAAGTCATTAATTACGAACTTCGCCCGCAGATGGAAAAGTTCAATTTTCCCGCGCTCGTTGCTACGGTATCTTGATGCTTTTTTTCTAGCTCTACGCATTCGTAGACAACAAGCAAATGTAATCGGACGAGTAACCACGTTTATTTTTAATTAATTACTATTTAGGTAAGTTCTCCCTAAAAATTACATTTAAATTGTAAATACAATCGCGTCGGCGTTTCTCTTTTTGCGGAAAAAGAAGAATATACATAGGTGGGTATTCAACCGACACGAATGATATAACGAAGTCGTAGGAAATTCTACCCCGCGGAACGCGTTCCTCTCTCTCTCTTTTATTCGAGCGACGATAAGTAATTTTCGCGCGAAATTTGCTCTTTTGCCGACGCGTAAAGCCAGTAAATTACTCGTTCGCGGTGTAGTTCATAAATTTGTAAAATCCTCCTTGCAGTTTTATCTCCGTTGCAGTATCATTCATCGCCTCTAAGTGCATAAATATTCACGAGATAATAAACAACGTAATTAATCCAATAAAAAAAAACCGATTCGGGTGAAGCTTGTAGGGGAAAGTTGCCTAATTCGTATCACCTAAGTACAAAGGCTAATATTTGGAAATATGAAAAAAAAGACATTTAGTTTATGGTTATAGAATCTTTATTCTACGACTAATCAACAATAGTACCAATTTAAACTTCAAAATTATAAACTTTTGAGAAAAATAAGGTTTTTTAAAAAGTCGAAAACGTACGATTTAGAACCATTTTTCTTAAATCGTACTACAATATACCTAAACCGTACTTAGAGATCCTATTAGAGATTATTGATTGTTAGAGATTATCGTCAGTCTCATAATCACAGCAAATGAATTATTATATTAAATGTCGCTACTGCTTCGGTTTTTAGTTCCGAGATAATGATAGGGTACGATTTAGGAACAAGTACGATTTAGGCAAGTTCCCCGTATTATTAAATTAAAATGTCACGAACGTTACGATCGGTCACGTCTCGGAAACGCCGCCGTTAAGAATACGAGCGCGGATTAAAGCAACTGCAACTTTTAGTAACCGCGACATATTCACTCCCGAATTTTCGTATTAACGTCCTTAATGCTTCACGCCCTGCCAGAAGTTTAATTAAATTTAAAGTTTAGTCGCGCACTCGCGTTCGTTGTTTGCCGCTCGTGCTACATAATATCATCATTCACGAACGCGAGCTCCGCGATCGAATTTAAACCCGGCCATCTTGTTTTTCGGAGACTTTACAAATGCCGTCGATGCCGATTGAACGGATAAATAAATTCGTTCGAGGTGCGTGGTATCCCGTCTATTGGAAACGTAGATTTTATTTAACTGGAATTAAATGGGGAATATTAAATGGAGGTGTATACATTTTACAAATTCTAATATTGCGTCTAAGAGAATGTAAAAGCAGTTTTATATGCGTTTAATCAAGCAAATTCCATAGTAATTTTCAAGTTAATACAAAATAACCGAATCTTGGAAAATTATATTTAAGTTTGATAACCAAATCGAGTTAACAAATTACTCTTACTTGTTTTTTTAAATGAACAAAGTGCCTTACAATAATGAATAGATTTAGAATATTTAACGAACTAAATTTTTTATCGAATTCTATTACAAAAATTGCGCATATGCATTTTTTTAAATCTCACCGATTCGGGTGGTAGCTGGAAAGATTATAAAAATTAGGTGAATCTGGAAAAACGCTATAAGCGTTCGTAAGTCTTTAAAAGTTATCCAATTTTAAAGAGTGGACGTATACTTTCCATACTCTCTGTATTAGGTAACATCAATGTTATAATTTGTTCAAAACAAATTATAGATTAGATTAACAACAAATTATAAGTTACTCTGTACTTTATTTTTATATTTTACTTTATTTTTATATAGCTTCAAACGACGATCTTATTTTTTAATAACCACCATCTTATTTTTTAAATAACATCTACACATTCGGTTTTTGCATGTTCCAATACCAACCCTCTGCCGGCGTACGTGTCCACGTACAAACCTGACGGGGGATAGAGTCCATCACTCTACGAATCGAACCATCGTGATTTATAGCGGAGGTATAATTCACAGATGGACGGACTGGATGGATGTTTAGCGTGTATCTCCGATCTGCGTGATCTACGATCTTCGTGGACAACAAATTTCCAGATCGTGCTTTACCTTTATCAGATGACAGATAATAAAGGCGGAAATTCACTTCACGACTTCGCGGTAGGAATCGTGCTCGTATTATCTTTTCGTTCGAAGTCACTCGGTAGGGAATTCCTTCCAACGAAGTCAACGAATAAATTTATTCTCGGTCGTTCCTTCGTTGAGTAACTATGATCTTACATAGGTACCTACCTGTAATAAGATTGATTATAATTTCATCGAAAGTTAAAAGAATATGCGATTAACTTTCAACGAGTTTCGTATATTTTAACAACGTATGTAAATAATAACTCTCATACTCAAATACTCTCAACTTTGTCGGTATTATTTTTTAATTCTTTTATATAAAATTTACGATTAACATAAATATTCTTAATTACAAATTTAGCAAAAGAACAATTTTGGGATCATAATTTGGGATCGTGATTTGAGCGAACCAGTTGAGAGTTAAGTCCCCAGGGACAATAATCATAATTGTTTCTTGTTAGAACGAAGGATCGCCTTGAATAAAAAGGTCACCGAGACGAAGTGGATCCAGGTTGACCGAGTAGAAGTGATTATGCTCAACGTAGGTGTCCCATCATAGCGCCTGGCTCCGACACCGAACGAAGACACATATAGCCACGACGAGATGATCGACGTTCAATAAATATGCTAATGTCAACTCGTGCTAGCTAAATTCGTTTACCCATCGCTCGTTCGTCCCTTCTCCTGATCCTATGATTATGCGATCAAGTTTCAAGAACGACAGAGAGGAGAGAGACAGAAACGGTCGGTGTATTGATCTCCGAGAATCGAAGGGTTCGTTTGTAAATCGATAGACGTCTTTTCGAACTTCTTTGTGTTACATTTTTACTATCGTGTTATACTTTGTACCATGATTACTAGAGCATGGTGTATATACAGGGTGGTCCACGTAACTTGCTCACCTCGAATAATTCCTAAAATAGGCGTTGTATGAAAAAAATGTTTAGACAAGAGTTGCGTGGTTTCGAAGGGCATATTGTGCGGTGAATATGCTTTTTTAATAGGTGGAGGCGTTTCGGAGATTTCAAGGTCAACTTTCTTATCTTAAATGGAATGCTATATATTATTTGAGGTGAGCAAGTTACGTGAACCACCCTGTATATTAAATTGTAACATGAATAAATGCGGTTGTAAAATAAACATGT
>JAIFRP010000045.1:3084613-3100760 GCA_032403825.1 Odynerus spinipes | reverse complement strand
TCTTTTTCCGTGTAATGCACAATGCTGTAAGTGTCCCCTCTTCTCCCTCTCATCTCTCATTCTTTCATTGTACCTTCTAATTCTCTTTATCTCGCCCTTCTCCTTTTGTGCGATAAGAGAGTACTAATAAAATTCATCCACCCCGAAGATAAATGTTAGATCATCCCCGGAGAATCGCCTACTTTTAGTTCACGAACGAAAGATAAACAGCGTAAAAGGATAAATTGCCAAACGCCTTGAGAACCTGTGATTCGAGGAAAATACTATTACCTCGATTACTTTTGCGGCGAGTGTCCCTTTATTGAAACGATCTCTCCGCAGGATCGCTCGTAATAGGCACTTTCTATCAGCGAGAATTTATTAGCTCGTAAATTCCTCAACATGACGGTCCAACATGGTTGGCATTAAATAAATGAAATACATAAATGATCTCTCTCGAACGTAAAGTTCAGTCTTTATTTGAAACTTTGATTAATCAATAAATACGCGATTTAATAACAATAAATATTAATCAAATTCTGTAATAATTTGTATACTCGTTACGTACGAGTAAAAATATAAAAAGTGTTGTGTAGAAAATGTCCTTGATTGATAGGTGTACTTGGAAACGTCTGTTTTCCATCACGACTAACCGAGGGTTTTTATTTGTCTGTTATTTTAAGAGAGATTCAGATCATTGTAAACCTCATTACGAGATGGACGTTAAATCCTGACAAAGTTTCTTAATAAAAGTATAAATTATAGACCACCTACAATTGCTAGATTTGTTAAATTGATTATACACCAATTCTTGTTTCCAAATGAAATAATTTTATTTCTATTATAATAATTATCGTTCGATCGTTTCCAAGTACCGAATATTAATAGTAATAAAAGAAATATGACCGATGTAAACGATAATAAAACGATATCTCCTCTTCTTAATCCTTCGCAAGCCACGACAAGCGTCTGTTATGAATGTCGATGGAATTGTTTCAATTAGAGAGAGAGGGGGAGGGAGAGAGGGAGCGAAACGTAGGCGTACACGGGGTTGGGATTAAGCTGACATCGAATCCTGCGTGACGTCGTTACAAGCCCGAGGCCATTATCGTAAACACGCGGCAACCAAATTGATTTTAAATTAGGACAGTGGCCCGACGGTCCGTCGACGACCATTATACGCGCCACACGTTTCCACAACCCCGTTTTCGCTCTAACTTTTAAACACACGTAGACATATATAGGGGGTGTAGAAAAATGTATGCCATCGATTTACGTATCACGCGAGTCTACCGTTTATGGTGGGAAAAAAAAATCACTTTTAAACGCGTCTCGTGAATTAACAAATCGATCAAAAATTGATCCATGGATGATTGCAGGATATTAAAATGAATATTCGCGTA
This sequence comes from Odynerus spinipes, assembly GCA_032403825.1. NCBI lineage: Eukaryota > Metazoa > Arthropoda > Insecta > Hymenoptera > Vespidae > Odynerus > Odynerus spinipes. Next base: position 3,099,378 of record JAIFRP010000045.1, on the reverse strand, counting down.
CGATGTCGAGTGACTCTCGACGCGATAACGTATACACATTTGATTACGATGTTCACCGATGACGAATTGAAAAATGTTCCGATTAAACGATGATAAATAAATTGTGTAAATCTTGTGCGAGCACTAAAGAGAAAATCCGCGAAATTTATGTTCTAATACGGAACGCCAACGAGCCAATCGATCTTCGATGTTCGAATCTATCCGAGTTTCGAATCCATCCGAGTTTCGTTCTTCCTTGGAAGGAAGGACGAGTAAAGAACCTTTCAAAGTACGCTTAAGACGAGCGATCGTAGAATAACTCTCTCCGAGTGGCATTTCGCTCGCAAGATGTCTCGGGGAAGCCATTCGAATCCTTAGCGTTAGGAGACTCGTATGCATCTTGGAAGATTTAAAGGGGGTTCACAATCCGATGCGTTTGTAAGGGTTTGCGCTATAAATTCTTCTGGCTACAATTTTCAACCGATTTTTAATAAAAAAGGGCTTATCTAAAGGATAAACGATCGATGCACGAGACGATGGCTTTCGAATTTGGAAAAAATATATCTTCGAATTAATTTTATTCGAAGATATATATTTATTATATCTTCGAAAAAATCAGTACGTATTCACATAGACACGCACGAGTCAATGTGTAATTCAATTAAATAAAGTGAAGTACCTCTTGTGATTATTAAATAAAATAAAGTGAAGTACCTCTGTGTTTGGTCCACGTGTGACACATTTCGTAACGAGGAAATTTTGCCTCACTGTATATATAGTAGTGCAACTTTCCCGACTTTGTGCCGGTTGAAATGGAGATATTCTATTTATCGGGGACTGCATACGTTTGGATAAAAGAGTACGCGCAAGTATTTCACTCGTCGATGGATGCTACTATATGTTAAACGATTGGGACCTTACGATGAAGCTAATTCGAAGTAGATTTTGTATTCGATGAGTGAAAGAAAAGGGAGAAAGAGGAAAAGGCGTCTTGGTGAAGTACTATTCGGTACTTACTATTATTGGATCACCGCTATGAGGATAATGTTCCAGAATACTTTGGATCTTTGTAAAAGTAAGTAGTACTTTGTACAGAATTTTTAATACAAAGTATATAACATTTTGCATACATGTATTCAATAAAATACATGTATTCAAAAAATACATGTATTCAATAAAAAGTAGTTTATATATTAATAAGTAATTTTAATTTTGCTCCAGGTAATAAACATTCTACGATTGTTCAACTCGTCCATTCTGAACACGATACCTGGATCATCCAATGCAGATGCTGACAAGGAATAAAGCGTGACATTATAATTATAACAAAAGTGATTATAATTAATTATATTAAGACATAATATCACATGACATATATTGCGACGATCACATGTGATTGGCTGGTCCTAATCAGCATGTATAGGCTAGAGCGAGCGCTTGTCTAATATTCCGCCAATACGCTTGATTTTCTAGTTGTTTATCGTGCGTACTTCGCATGACGAAACTCCGTACAATGTCGATATCTACGCAATTTCCAATCGTCGCTTAAATAATACAAATGTATTTAGCTCCATTCCCGATTTATATAAAAGTATTAATTATTAATTATCTTGGACATTGTACTCATAGTATATATTATTATATTATTATAAGAAGTATTATACTATTATATTATTATAAGAAGTATATTGTATACAACTGTTCCCAACACCTAAAGGGAAACTCTTTTAATTATCGACAAAAATGATGACCAATTATTATGGAATAATTAACTTGGACACATAAAAATTGAAAAGAAGAGCAGATGCACGCCATCCATAAAGGAGTAGTCGCCACCACTTCGAAGGAACGAGCTAAGAATTATCTTTATATGTATATTTGCATTTTTGTTATCGAGAATTGTTATTATTAATGATTTCATTTTATATTAACGGAGATTCTCCATATTTATAAAGATCATTAATTTATATTAGATCGTCAAATTGAATAAAACCGTCGGGAGTCATAAAGCTCTCGAACCAACATAGACGTCCAGATATAATTGTTCAGGAAAGCATTTAACAAATTTACAATCATTTATTATATGTACTTAGATTCGTCACGCTTCGATCAATTATATCGACCGTTAACGTGTGCGTTTTGTTGCAATATTATATTAAATTATATTATATTGTATTGTACTATTATTATTAATATATTTATAATTTATACATATACTTTATCTTACATGCGCGACGTATTGTAATAACGAATGCATAAATATTACACATATAACACTGTAAATGTAAAATTAGAAGTTTTAAATAAATGAAAATTTTACCTTAATAAATTTGTGTTAATTGTATCACCTTAATAATCTGCCACTTCCTACCATATCATATTCTCCTGTTAAATTGCTCATTTTACGAGAAAAATTTTGCTAAGTCCGAAAAATCCGAAAAATCGAAAAAGTATCAGGAGAACATGAAATTCAAAGAGGTATGTGCCACCTCCTCGCACATCCTATGTTCCTGTTAGAAATCCAGATTTACAGGAAAAATTTTTCCAAGTCCGAAAAATCCGAAAAATCGAAGAAGTATCAGGAGAACATGAAATTCAAATAGGTATGTGCCACCTCCTCGCACATCCTATGTTCCTGTTAGAAATCCAGATTTACAGGAAAAATTTCTGAAAGTCCATAAAATCGGAAAAGTATCAGGAGAACATGAGATTAAAGGAGGTATTCGGAGGAGGTATCCGGAGTAAAAAAAATTACCCGCTAAATTTAAATTTAATTTAAAACCAGAGTCTTAAATTTTATTTAAATTTAGCAGTAAACTATTTAATTTAAATTATTAAATTTATTCGAAAATTACACGAAAAATCTTTGCGGCAGCAGGTCTCGAACCAGGGCCCACAAATTATTAAGCTACGATTATAGACGCGCAGCTAACAACGCTTTTGGCATTATTTGTTCAGAACTTATATATAAGTTTCACGGATAAAATTCCAAAAATTTCTTTAATGTTAAATCTATTCTCTGTACATATATTAATTCGTCAAATATATAAGTCCAAATACTTTTAAGTAAAAATGTGTTGGATTTTTAGGAAAGGGTTAATATTCTAAAATAAAGAACGCTGAATTTCGGTTAACTTTTGTTTATTGAAGTTTAAAATCAATTTTGTTACAGTATATAAGTATTCACACAAATTATTTGTCTTATTTTGCACTATCTTTGCACCGAACGTCTTCCGAACGTCGTAGATGTAACGACAAGAATGGCTTGATGCGGAAGAATAAGAGAAAGACTAGGCAGTAACTGGGCAGTGAAGAGGTTTCCCTTGCCATGTCACATAATTTTCAAATCCGCATGAAGAAATATATGCTTTTATGCTAAAGATTTGTGTGTGTCCAAGATGCAGCATATTTTCGGAGGCACACGGATGAGCGAGTGACTGTTTCGGCTGTTCGGAGTACCGTGATTCTCATTTGGTCATCTTAGCGACGATCCCACGTGGTAAAAGATTAATATTAACATTACTACAAATTGAGAGCCACTCTTAATTTACCCATGTAACTTCTTAGCTGCATTACACCTTCTCATGCACACACACAGCTGAATCACTAATTTTGAAGCTACATCCAAATTATACAGTGGGTGGTGAACACTCTTAAGTGCTATTCTTTCTCTACTAGTCTTTACCTTCGTTCCTTTTATTCACCTATCGTGTACTTCAACGAAACGACGGATGAAACGTGTTACGTACTACTTATTTGTACTTCCATTTATTTATTAATTATACTCCTTTAAAAATAATTGCACAAGTTTTTTAAAAACTAACGCAAAACAAATTTATATTTAATCTTAACAAATATAACAATTCGTGGTTGATTATGATTCTAAAACGATCTCTGAGAACTGTATCCGAATTTATGAATCATACCACAAAATGTCACCCACTACTGCACACGATGCATACAAATATTATATTAATCTACGGCTTATTTATCCGACACAAAAGACGAGCAAATAAATGGATCTACTTACTAGTTTCCGATCCATCAGCATCGATCGTTCACTCTACCGCTCTGATGAAATTACAATGTGATATTACACTTACCATTCTACTTTATCTTCTACGTCACAGGGAAAGAAACATGGATGGAAAAATGGAAGCTCGGTTTGGAAAATCAGAACGCATCTGTATTGTGTATAACATTATTTAATATCATACACCTCGACCATCTTTCTATCGAAATATATCGACTAGCCGTGCAACGTGATGTTTCGACCTCATTGCTGTAGCTACTATGGATAATAGCCACTTTTCTTCCCCTCCTTCTTCCTCTGTCCTTCCTGCTGTGAGAATTCACATATGATGAATATGTGAATATGATGAATATGATGAATATCATATTCTGATAGACGTTGAACGAGGAAACGTTTAACGAAGGAACCGTGAACGATCATGAGCATGTTTCTCTTTAATGTACGATAGAAATTAATATCCGTGGTCGCTATCGATATATGTACGCAGTCGTTATCGAAATATCATAGGAGAATCTCTTGCATCGTTTGCATTGAAAAGCTGCGCCATTATTACGGATATACGTTTATATGCATATATATGTATATATATATAAATTCTATGAATTATCATAATTCTAGGCGACTCTCTCGGCTCTCCGTGATCGATGAGAATGAAAATTCTTCCTTCTTTCTGCCATAAATCATTCTTGAAACAGAACTATTTCCTAAATGTTGGACAGTTCACCGTCGAAGGCAGATAGTCGTCGGTATTCATAATTAGTTTCTTTATCTGTTTTTCATTCAAACGTTCTCATTCTCTTTCTTTCTTCTTTCTCTCACGCATGCATTCGTAGTCATTCAAACCAGCGCTATTTTTATTAAATTTATCTCGCTATTTTGCAAATTGGCAGCACCCGACCATGCCCGACTCTCATCTGTTTTTACTTTTGTTTGGCTGGTTGCTGGAACAGAATGGGACAGAGAGAAAATCAAAAAGGAGAACAAACTTTATCGTTTTTAGAAGCTCCAAGCGTGAGGAGAGAGCATAGGACACGGGTGGAAGGTTAGCAATACTTTGATACGGGAACACACATCAGCTGTCCATGAAATAGCGTTGAATTCCTACTACTAACGCAAACTTCCGAAGTCCGGAACACCCGGCACGTGGGACGATTCACTTTTCGAACGTAAACGCTATTCCATTATCCCCTTTTAAATTCTAATTAGGGGATAACTCGGACTTTAAATTCGCCCTCGCAATTTACTCCGCTTCTCGAAACAGCCAGGGACCTCGTTACGACGGACGTCTATAATTTCTAATTACCTTGTAATTAAACCTTCTTCCGTCTCTTCTTTCTCGCGAAGCTTTACGAAGACGGGCAACGGGCAAGATTTCGCTAGCTAGCTAGCTAGATAGTAAGAGAGAGACAGAGAGAGAGAGAGAGAGAGAGAGAGAGAGAGAGAGAGGGAAATCGTGGTTGGTATCTACCCAACGATGGTCTTTGAATACGATGAAACGAAATGAAATAAGTTTGAAGGTAAGGCGATATAGACAGAAGGGAAACGATTCAGCTAACATTTTCGTCGAATATTACAAAACTGTCGCAACTGTTACAAAAGCGCATTAACTTGCGAATAAAAGAATTTGCGGTAATTTACGAATGGTTTTAATTTTTTCTCTTTTCTTCTTCTTCTTCTTTTTTTTTACTAAAAAAAGGACTCTCTATATTACAATACGAAAATACTAATTACACGTGTAACGCGTTTTTCAAGGACAGCATTCATAAACGGAGACAGAGGGATACTTGGACACACGGACACACAGGTAAGACTTAAATCGTGAACTTCATAGTGGACACTTTACTTCGGACTCGAACTGACCTTAGACGAGTCACCAGCATTGGCGTACATCAGGCCCGTCACTCCGGCATAGGCCATCAGAGTGTCGATAGCCTGTTGAGTTTCTAAGAAAATTCTCGTCTCGTTCATCCATTCCCTTGCGACGCATCTGGGCGCTCCCTTCAGCAGGTTCATGTAACGTAACGTCATCATGAAGTCACCACGATCGAGCCAGTACCTGAAAAGATTGAAGAAAAAGAAGGTTCGTGTAAATTGTATCGCTGCAGATTCTGATCGAAGAGACACTTTGTTTTTTATTGCTTCTTGAACACTTTGAGCGTCATGTCATCCAGATATTGGTGACGTATAAGTTGTCTATTAATAATATATAAACATGAGCAGGTATTCAGTAAAGTGGAAAAATTAATAAAAGAAAATTATTAAAAATTATATTAGAAAATCTGTTTGGCGCTCAACTTGTTAACACTCTGAACGCCATTTCACTCAGATATGGGTGATGTATAAGTTGTCTATTCAATTTATTTATTTAAAGGATTAGTTTTCTTTTAATAACTAAATATAAGTACGCAGGTATTCAATAAAGCGGACAGAATAATAAAATGATTAAAAATTATATTAGAAAATCTGTTAACTTCTGGACTCTCCTAGAATCATTTCCTATCAACCATTGAAATAAATTTGACGCTCCAAGCGTTAAAGTATCTACATCCTTACGTCTTTCATAAACGATCGTCCCAATTTTTTGTTTCTCCGACGAAAGGCCGAGGAAAAATACGGAATCCTATCTAAATTCTAATTCGACGCTACATCCACTCCGTTCGCATGGATTACGTGTCCAAGTGGCCGAGTAGCTTCGAACAAAGATCACGCCGAGTCACCAACCGGTAGCAGCCACTTCGCGATTTTACCGTACGTGCCTAATAAAATATTCTCTTTCTCTCTTTTGCCTATCTGACTCCTACAGAATCCTTAGCTCCGTAGTACTCGCTGGCTATACACGTCGATACTCAACTCGGCTTTAGCAAACGGTATTGAACGTGACCGGAATGTTAAATAATTGGACGGGTTGGATCGCCGGAATAAAACGCGACTGCTCCCTCTTTTTTTTTCCTTAAACGAAACGATAACGACGACAGTGGTCTTACCTCGCGCGTTTAAGTATGTCGTACGTATTAAGAGCATCCACGTCGATGGGTCCATCTTCGATCTCGCTCTTAGGGATGGCGGTGTCGACGATCAATGCGCTTTGAAGGTAACTGAGAAGGTGAATGGGTAGTGCTGCACCTTCCTCCGGCACCAGTGCTAATTTTCTTGCTTGCTTCTCTATCTGGAGATTTGAATTTACCGTGGAACAATTAGATAATCTGTTTCTTATCTCTGTTGGTCTTAACCCTTTCACAATCTTGAGTATTATGTATGGTATTCGGACAGCTCACATGCTGTACGTTAACAGTATGCTTGAAAATCATATTAATAATATGATAATGGGCATAATATATATTAGATTTATAAATAATATATATATTATAGATAATATGATATACAATAATATGCAAAGACATATAATAATAAGTAAATTCACATTTAAAAACTGCAGAATAAATAAAAATTCAATATTTTTAGCGCCATCGTGATTAAAATAATATTTCTTCTACCTTATTATAAATTCAATAAATTATCATAAACTCACGGACGCCATTGGTAAGCCGACGTAAACAGACTGAACCATGAAAGGGTTAATATCGTTAATACCTTTGCGCATCGTTGAACACCTAAGTGCCCGAACCACGTGATTTCATTGATTCGGAATCGACGAGATTAATATTAACGCGTTACTCGAAGAGAAGATCGTGGCAAACGGACGCCACGGTCGAGTGTTCTTGCCGCTTAACGTGATCGACCATTAATTGCACCGATAAGATTATACGTGGAGAATACGCGCAAGACCTTCTCTCTAAGAGACATTAGAGATGATGTATGTAGGTAGAGGACGCTTCTCTACGAGCCATTTGTCTCGACCGCTCTGACCGACGAATTTATGTACAGGCATGATAGACTCGACGTAGGTGTGGCCAAAAAAAAAAAGATAAGCGCGTGGGTCCAGTCGAATCACGACGCAAATATACTTGCCGAGAGAACAGAATGAAAAGCGAGAGGGACCGAATGAGACGATCGAGACAAATGTGTCGGCCCGGCTGAGAAAAGAGGCGAAATCGACGTTCATCGATTTTTCTTTCGTGTACCGTGCCGTTCGAAAACGGCCGTTCTCGAGTACATATATACTATCTAAAGAAATGCGACAGATGCTGAAAGACTCACCTCGAGGAATTTCTTGCGAAGAGCATCCTCCGGATAGACGCCCCTTTTTGCTGCTTCCACGGGAATGCCGTCGATCGCGGCGCGCACCAATGGATCTCCTTTCGCTGAAAATCGAGGAAATCGAACTCGTAACTCGTTTTCTCTAAAGAATTAGGACATTAACCCATTCACTGTCAATTATGAGATATCTTGTATTTTGCGCTACAAGTTTAGATTATAATATAATTAATACAATTGATTATAATATCATTAATATAATTAATATTATTATATTTTGTGAAAAGCTATGTGTTTTCCTTAAAATAAAATCATGGCGCCCAGGGCAAAACGCTCTAAATTTGACTGGCAGTGAATGGGTTAACCCTTTGCGGTCCTATGTCGAGTGTGACTCGACATCACGTTTCGAAAGCACTAATAGTTTCGATGAATATTCCCCGTAATATAATATATATATTATATGTATACTTTGTTTATATACATTGTATAATTTATTATAACAAAATTTCAATTTTAATTTTAACTTATAAAAATTATAAATATGACGCTGATCGACTAGAACAAAAATACGAAAACATCTTGGACCGTACAGGGTTAAGATAAACTCTTGGCACTCGGGGTAAGGCATACCTAATTGTTTGGCAGCGAATGGGTTAAAGCGTGAAAGTGTACTTTTAAGAACTTTGGACGTTTACAATTTTTAGGAAAAATGATACATTCTTTTGTAGCTTTATGAGCCTAGTTTTATAACTATAACCGTATGATATATGATACATGTGTCAATTTTAAGAATATTGGATGGAACCTATTACCATGTGATATATAATACGTATGTCAACTTTAAGAATATTGGATGGAAGCTATAACCGTATGGTATATAATGCATATGTCAATTTTAAGAATATTGGATGGAAAATATTCACAGTTACTATACTCTATTGCTATACAATATAATAAAAATAAAATACCAGACCGTAATATAAATAAGTTCGGTTATATTCAATAATTTTGTTACTTATTAATAAATTAAGGAACTACATTAAATTATGTAATCCCTTTAATTATTTATAACAGTTTCCCCTTTAAAAGATAACTGATTAGTACTAATCAAATGTATAGAATTAGAATATGTTTATTTTTAAAAGCGAATTTATTCATATTACAACCTAATTGATTCATTAAAAAAGAAAATTTGCAAAGATCGAAGTTCATACGAAAACACTTTATCACACGCATATTGTTATATCTTAAAATATTCGCCCACATTATGATCCACCGAATACGAGTATACTGCCGCCATAAAACGATACGACGCCATACCGAAAGCTCTTCAACGACACGTCCGAGAAATATGAAAAAACCATAAGGAGAGGCGAAGATTTTAACGACGTTCGATCGTATCGTACTCGTAATCGTTTCTTCCATTATACTTCGAAACATCGTAAACGTTCGAAGGACGATGAGAAAATGGGGTTAAAACTGAGATATTAATGCGAGTACACGTCCCTCCTGAGGAGACGATTCTCAGGCAGGAAGAGTCGCAGAAACGGAAATTCGAACGGAACAAGGCTAACGTGACCTGAAACAACATGCGGCAATAGCAATAGCAATAGCAGTAGTAGCAGTAGTAGTAGCAATGGCGTGTTTCGGTCGAGGCTACAAAAAGGGTGCTCTAGGTAGAAAACTAAGAAGGGAAGGGAAGGAAAAATGTATAGAATACCTAGAGCCAACCTCGTAATTCTTTTACACCAGGAAGCTAACGTCGTGCCAGTCGGACGTTAACGACACCAAGACGCGATTTATGTTTACGCCGAGTATCTCGTCGGAAATAACACCGAGCGGGCAAGCAAAAATGACTGCGCTAAATCAAAAGGGCTTTATACGTTTTAATGAAATTGCTCCTTCTCGGCCAACTTCTTTCCTTCCCGCGCGCTCGATCAAGCGAATCTACGAAAGGAGACTCTTTTAATCTTCGAATACGTCTCGTGGGTCTACGGGACTCGATTTCTACTTTGTATCTCGTCGGTAAGTAAGACCGTGTATTTTCAGGTAACGGGAAGTTTTACATCTATTGCTTAAGATTAAATAACTAGATATAGGTATACACACGATCGACGATTCTAGTACTATTTCCTTCTACCGTTTTCTTGTCGATTACAAATTTAATATTCTCGGATAAAACTTGTTATTTAAAATGGATCATTAAATCTACTTCCTCTTAATCGAGTCGCTTTTTGGAAATGTTACCGTGTATAAATTGCAAATACCAGTTAGAGTCTGATCGAAAGTTCGAAATGAAAAAAGGAAAGAAAATGGTTACGAGAAGTGGAAATTAGTCGACGTTTACGAGGAAAATCGTGGAAAGCGAAAGAAGTCGTTTTAAAAAGTTCGAAAAGTTTCTTGCCTTTCGGAATTCGCTGGAAGGAACGTCGTCTCGTTTGAGACAAACGAAACGATGCCAGAGAATTAAGAAAAGCAGGGAGGGTCCGTTGTTAAATATAAATTAAATCGTCGCTGGTGTCCGTCGCACGAGAATGGGAGTTTAACGAGTCCTCGAGAAAAAAAAATCTTAATTTAAAATTACAGAGGTTCTTACGTGCCGCTTTGGAGATGGCCTTAATTTCGGCTTCCAGAGGCCTTATGGCAGGTTCGCTCGAGGATATGTCGTGGGACGTAGTTCTCACGGCTCTGGCCAATGCCATGCAAGCCGACCAAAGGAGCTGTGCGTTCGAAGCTCCCTTTTCCTCTTCTATGCGCGCTGTAACAAAATAAAAGAAGACACGTTAATTTAAGAAAGACAATTTTACAAAATTGCGATACTAAAGTTAACTCAAATTTGTATGTTAAAAAATCCAATTTTTTCATATAAATACTTGTAAAACGTTTTCTGTAATATATTATCAATGGAAAATAATAATTAATCGAACTGGCAATAACCATCGAGCTATTCTATGATAATAAATATAACAAACGATAATATCAATGATAATAAATATAATAAATGCTAATATCAATGATGATAAATATAGTAATATTATATTATATAATTATACAATATTATACTATATAACAAATATAACATTATTTATTACAATATCAGTATCAACAGATTCAAATTATTGGACGACTCACTACCGTCACAATCCTCTTGAAAGCTTCGCGATAGCTAGACATCAGCTTTCACGTAAATACATTAATAAAATTAAAATCGTAATATTAAAAATTACTTATTTACGGTAAAAATAAGAGTATCGTTTCTACCCGTGATCCAGCGTCCCATTTTCAATTTCTGGTTCTTACATAAAAGTTTTTCTCAAGACTGGTGAAAGCAGAAAGAGCAGCGAGAAAGATAGGAAACTATTGTCAAAGGTCCGACCATAAATTCATCGGACGTAACGACAAAGACCGCAAAAGGGAAATAAATAACGACACGCCGTTGGTGTAGAGGAACGAAGAAGAGAGAAGGAGGTAAAAAGAGAGAACGGGAGAAGTTCGTAAAGTTCGTCTTTACGATTTATCGATAGCGCGAGGAGATAATGCTCGCCGGCAAGCTGTTTTGCACGAAAACTACGGGGAATAGAATATTACGTAAAACTGTATCGAAAGTATGTCGATTTACCGAAATTCCATTTGCACAATAGGCACCGGTATCCCGTTGGCATAAATATTTCCATAGCGTTCCTTGTTTTATCTATTTAATGACCCACCGGCGCCGGCGTGCGCCAATCGGTTGCCATAATCATCGGATAAATCGAACGGAATTAAATTCCTTCCGCAAACGAGCAGCTATCGCATGGGTCCCAGTTTACTTTATGGCTAAAAAAGAGACGCGGCTGCTGGGTCGTTTCGAACGAAATTTTACACGATACACTGAGCACGGATGATTCTTTGGCAATAAAAACAACAAAAAGAAAGAGAGAGGGGGGAAGAGAAGAGAGAACAATGAAGAGAGAAGTTGTAAAATAATCGCGAGCGTGGACTTATAAGAGGGGTCAATGGAATGCAAAGTTTGCCGAAAGCATGGATCGTTTCGACGGATAAAGCTCATTGTATGTACGAGCCTGGCACGCACGCACGCACGCACAAAAGGAGGGTTGGTGGGGGTTAAATCAGTGAGGGATTACGCCGGCAAGCCGCGATACGTCGGCCACGTGACGTTTTACGCTCGAAAAGCTTCGTGAATTTGTGATACCGACACGAGAGAGATAGAATGAGGGAGTGTGCGTTTGTGCGAAAGCGAGAGGAAGAATCACTCGCGTTTTCTCGCTCTGTCGCGTACACTCCCTCTCCCTCTCTCTCCCTCCCTCGCTCACTCTCTCTCTCTCTTTGTTTTCTCTCCTCTCTCTCTCTCTCTCGCTCTTTCTCTCTTTCGCTCGTAGAAACGCACGATCGTGCTCTTTCCGTCCCTCGAACGAGACGTGGCGGCCAGTTTTCGAAACATTCCGATCGACGAGCGTAACGATGCGGTCGACGCATGACAAAAGGACCGATTGCACGCACCCAAAACGCAAATCGATTTCCCCTCGACACACAATCTATTCGTTCCCTTTTTTCTGTCCCCGTTTCTCTCTCTTTTCGTAGTGTTAGCCATGAAACACTTAACGCGAGTGAAGCAAACGTTTTTCAGCGTTCGAAACAGAATTCTGAGCGGTCAAAATTTGGAATTTAAACAAATGTCGGGACGACCGTCCGATTTTTAGTTAAAATATGGAAAGGCAAACGTATCTAAAATATGAAAAATAAATTATAGAGTAACGAACGATGAGTTTTAACTTTAGAGATTTTTATTTTATCATTAATTGAAAGTGGAGGCTCATATCGTGGTCCTTTTTTGAATCTCATATAACCCTAAAAACTTTCATTATATTTATAACCTACAACTGGTAAATCTTTTCTTGACAAATAAATTAGGATCACGTAGAAACTTAAAAGTCTACCCAATGCTCCATAGATCACCGTCGAGTCGACTCTTCTCTCCTAAAATAAATATCAAAGTATTTCCTTTTTCTATCTTCGCACAGCCAGAAGAAGTTCGAAGAAAAATGAAAGATTCGATACTCAATAACATCGATGTACAATATAGCGTGGAAGGTTTCGAGGTTCCTCGAGCAGAAATCGAAGATTCGTATCGTAGCGCGAGTCACGAAGCAATTTTTCCAACTTTGTTCGATCGAACGAGTCGAAAAGGAGGTCCGTGCGATTAATAATGTCTCGAAGGGTGATCCGAAAGATGAAAGCGCAAAAACGTCGGCTACCATTAACGAAGGATCCATCGTTCTGACGTTACCATCGCGAATACGTGCTGACGGTGTCGGGAAAAGATTTGGAAATGGGCCGTTGAGTGGTAAAGTGGCCGCGTGTCGATAACTACCCTCTCTTCCTCCCCCTTTCATCTGCCATCGTTGTATCGCGTTTCGTCATACACGATGCGTACATCTACGCACGTATACATATGTATCTACGCGAATACATAGACGTTGAAAAAATACGACAGAATTCGTTCTGAGCATCGATTGCACGAACTCGAGTTATACATGCATTATTTTAAGGGTGAGGGGGAGTAAGCTTTGAAATGTTTGCACCTTTCAGCGACACGCTCGCTGAAGGCATCGAAAATGTCATTACGTATTTTTCGCTATGCGTCAAAGGAACGAACGTATAAATATACATATAAGTAACGTGTACGCGTACAGTGGTTACGGAAAGTATTGTCACGGCCCCTTTTCTTTGCCATATTTTTCTATGAATTTGGAAGCAATTATTAGAATGCATTTCGTTCGATAATTCATTACAGTTTTCAATAACATGTTGTAACGAAAGTCGTGATAAAATAATTGGAAAGATATTGAAAAATGGTCATTAAAAAAGAGGGCGAGTTGAGCCAACAGTTTTTATAGCTATTTTATATACGGTACACACGCAAGGCGTGAGATAATTAATTACTTGCTCGGACACGGTCGTTACGGCGACAATTTGTTTTTCGAGTACTTGATCGAGGACGATAAAAATGAACGAAGCGCGTGCGAACCGATACACGTTCGTTTGTATTGTTAATTTATATTCAATCCTTCTAACCAAGAATAAGTAAAAATTAGGAACAAATATATTTCTCTTTCTTTTTGTGATATTACAACGACTCCTGAAAATATTAATCTGTTACATAGTAGGTACAAGTGGACATCGACATGATTATATCACAAATTTATATTCAATTTATTTTAATAAAAAATAAGTAAAGATCAGTAAAAAATATATTTCTCTTTTTCCGTGATATTACATACGACTCGTGAAGATAATAATCCGTTACATAGCCCAAGTGGACACCGAGATGATAGCTAGCCATTTCCTTCTTCTCATTTCTACCGTGACATTGTGTGCCAAAGCGCGAAGCCAAGAGACGAAAGAGATAGAAAGAACGGGGGTGTTTGTTTGACATATCGGACGAAGGGTAGAAACGACGAAGCGGACATTATCGGATATCCTCCTAAAAGCTTCCGTCCGTTTTACCTTCTTTCCACGGCGACGACGACGAAATCCTATCTCCATCGAGGAAGAAAAAAAGAAAAAGAAAAAGAGAGAGAGAGAGAGAGAGAGAGAG
>JAIFRP010000045.1:3010112-3036072 GCA_032403825.1 Odynerus spinipes | reverse complement strand
AATCTAGAAGCATAATGCTTTTCTACGTGATGTTTGAAATGTTTCTGGAATTTAAAATAAAAGTTTCGGGTTTGAAATCGATTCACTGAGATTAAAAGATACTCTGGGTAATATCTTGATAATTAGTGGTTTTATGACGAATCTAGAAACATAATTCTTTTCTACGTGATGTTTAAAATGTTTCTGGAATCTAAAATAAAAGTTTCGGATTTGAAATCTTTTCACTGAAATTAAAAGAGACTCGGTAATATCTTGATAATTAGTGGATGTATGACGAATCTAGAAGCATAATGCTTTTCTACGTGATATTTGAAATGTTTCTGGAATCTAAAATAAAAATTCAAGGTTTGAGATCGATTCACTGAGATTTAAAGAGACTCTGGCTAATGTCTTGATAATTAGTGAATGTATAACGAATCTAGAAACGTACTGCTTTTCTGCTTGATGTTTGACATTCTTCTACATTCGAAGATAAAAAATTGAACTTTTAAAAGAGTCACTTCGATGTATCCAGTTTGTTTTATTTCGCGTTAATATGATATAATTACAATTTCGAAATTATATACATAACGTTCAATTTAGTTAGGTCGTTTCATTGGTCCGTATCGATAGGAGGGGTCGATGGTTACGCGGTCGAACGATCTAAGAAGGGAAATCGAGGTCGAGCTCGGGCCGATTTCTAAATTCGTCGATAATAAAGCGCTATCCGTCGCGGTTGTAATTATCGCCGAGCGGAGGGAAAGGAAAGTCGCAATTACGCGTAGAAAGAACTCGACTTCCTCGTGGCTCGAAATCGCAAGGTAGAACACGCGAACCCCGCGTCGATCTCGCGAACGTCTCCTCCTTCTTTCCCTCCCCTCCTTCTCCTCCTCCACCGCTTCCTCCGCCACCTCCTCCTTCGCAAGCAGAAGAATCGGCTAATCGCCGTAATCGAGAACGCTTTTCGTCCTATCTCCCTAATTACCGAGCTCATTCGATTACGGGAATCTCAAGCAGCGTTCTCAGGAAGTCAGGGTCATGCGCGTCGTCGAGATTAGTCACGCTCTTGCAAGGAAATCATTGCCACTCGCTTCTCTGGAAATTAATCGCCTGCTCGCGCGGCTTATCCACTTATCGCGCCGAGAACGCGCCTCTTCGATTTTTTTCAGCTTCGGAATTTCCAACGATACACGCGCTCGTTTAACGAAACTTATCTAAACGAGAGAGTGTAACATTGTTTTAATATTAAAGATAAATTTATAAATCGTGAAAAAAGTGAGACATATTTTAGAAATATTAAAACTCACAACGTAGAAAAATTTATATGTAATTTCTAAATAAAAATTAAAACGATCTTTAAAAATGTTATAAGCTAAAATTACAATTTTCCATTGTCGATAAAATCATTGACAACTTATTTGTCATAGGTAAAAGGATACAGACAAATTCATAAGCCGATCGTAGTACATTTGTTGTCTCCAAATCGTAAAAATTGCTTCACGTTTTTTCGTATCCCAAGATTCGTATTTTTCGAACACCTTATCTGCTAGCAAAGAAAGGTGTTTCGACAATGAGAATTACATCGCGCGAAAGGAACGAAGGTGCATCCTCCAATCTACCTGAATACCGGAAATCGTGAAACTCTCGCCATTTTGGAGAACGCGCTCCCAGTCATGTTCTTTCCTCCCCCCGCGCGCGCTCTCTCTCTTCTCCGATCTTCCTCTTTCTCGCGCAAGAGGCAGTAAACCTCGGGCGAATTGCAGTCGCAATTTCGTCTCTCCGCTTTCAGCGTGATCTTCGGAAGAGAGTAAGAAAAAGAAAGAGAACGAGAAGGAAAGAGGTTCGAGGTCGTAGGGAGCTTCGAGAAGGAGGAGGATCGGCGAGGAAATTGCGAAAATCTTCGAAGGGGAAGGCCGTTCCTTCTGGGCCCTGGAAGTAGTCAAGCTAAACAAACAGTAGTTGGTTGCGAGCAATCACGTGAAAAGAGTCGATCGTTTCTTCGAGGAGGATGAGAAGGAAAGGAAGGAAGCAAAAAGGAAGAGGAAAAGGTATAGAGTAAGAAGAGGAGTCGGTGGAGGTGAAGATGGACGGATGATCGTCGGGTAGTCTATGACGAGGTGCGTTGCCAGGTGAAAATTGCCGGTTTGAGGAGAATCGTACTGCTCGGTAGAGTACCGAGCGCGAAGTATCGAAAAAGAAAGAAAGGGTGAAACTGAACGCGAGAGAGAGAGAGAGAGAGAGAGAGAGAGAGAGAGGGAGAGAGAGAAGAGAAAACGATCGGGAGATATTCTCGCGGATCGTGGCTGGTAGCAAACGCGCTACAACAGAAAAGATTCTCCTCGAACGAGGAGGTTTTATCGGTAGGTTCGGTTTTATCGGCTCAAATTGGCCGGAAAGTCGAGGCCCGTTTCGCACGCGTGCCTCCTCGCTTCGACGAGCTTACAGCGACGAGCTCCTCTTTTAACGCGTTCTTTCGACGATCGATTGTTTGCACAATGCCTCGTCCTCGTCGTCGGCCTGTTTTCCTTTTCCGAGCCGATCGCTTTGCTAAAGTGCCTTCGAACCAACCCTGCGTTACACGTGGCCTCGTACAATGACGTACTATTTCGAAGGAGGATTCCTTTTTTTTGGGTCCTTCGAGGAAGATCCGTGGGAGCGTTGTACGTTCGCTGGAACTTTTCTACGAAATTTTATTAAGATCGTTGCTAACGCCAATGGGAACGATAGTTCTTTGATTTCTAACGAAGTTGAAGTCCGAATCTTTGAAATTGATTTTCTTTTTTATTATCCTTCACCGCGACCTTTGCTCGCGTTACTTTTCTTTTTTGTTCTTATTTTACAGCACGAAAGGTAGGCAATAAAGGGAACGAATTCCAGACTATCGCGTTTCTTTCCTCCTTTCCGTCTCTTTCTCTCTCGCGCGCGCGTATAGCGCGAGAACGCCCATTTTGTCGTGAAAAGGGCGAGAGAGAGAGAGAGAGAGAAAGTAGGGCCGTTAGATTTGTAACATTTTCGTTTTTACGATTTTCCAGCTGGTTTGCATTTTAGGGAGAACGCACCGTTCGCAGGCCCTCCCCTCCCTTTCCTTCCCTGTCTATCCCACCATTTTGACTTTCCATCGAATGAAAAGGAGCTCGGGTGACTCACAAAGGATTCCGTTTTCTCAAATAATCACGAAAACGCGATGGAAAGCTCGTAAAACCGACGGGCAATCTCGTCTTTACGAGCACCACGCGCGTTTACGCGTTCTTATCGTTGATGAAAGTCGAGGACTCGCGGTTTCTTCGTCGAAAAAAGCTTTCACATTTTTTTTCTTCTTCCCTTCCCTTCCCTTCCCTTTCTTTAGGTGGGTTGCGGGTGCTGGTAAATCGAACGGACGTTTTCGTGAATTATGTCGAGAGCGAACCACGAGCGTATTTCGGACGTTGCTCGAGATTTTCCGGTTGGCCGACGATTCATGGCGTGGGAGTTCCTTCTCTCCTTTTCTCTGTGTCGGACGTGTCACTCGGTCATTATGGGCCCATTAGTCGTGTCGAGTGACACACCGAGACTACGTCTCGGGTTTCGTACGAAGGCTAAAGGAACGCGAACCGAAAGGAGCCCTCATAAAAATCGACGCGATAACTCATTACGGTGGAACAAAGACCGAGACCGCGTATGGAACTTTCGGGCCTGGAAACCAAACGTTATTTACGGTGGATGTAGAAAGTGGTCGTGCGATCTCTTAAAATTGAATAATTCCTTTTTGTGATCTAAAGAAAATAATCGTGTGGTCAGAAATGATCGCAACAATTTTTTAAACGGCTGCAATTGTTAGTTTTTAGTTGACTTCGTCCGTGAAATTATTGTTATCTAATTTGGAATTATATTTAAAACATTTATATATTTGATGTTGGATCATATTTGATGTTGGAATCATTTTAGACCCGCTATATCTGTTAAGACAATGGATTTTATACAAATTGAACGAATGTATTAACGTTTCTAAATAATAAAAAATTAATAAATTAATAAATCACTGTTTCATTCTGTCTATCTGTTAGATCACAAGCTACGTTAAATATTTAACATACCTAACTCAGGATTTTCGAGAAATGTTTGTCGGCTCGAGTAATCGGCTTTCTTGAGTTTTACCTTATCCCTTTTTTTTACTAGGATGCTGCCAGAAGATGGAAAGACAACGGGAACAAATTTCAGAAAGCACGTCGCGTCGTAACTCGTGCAACCACCCAAAGAGACGCCACGCCCCCGAGTACAGAAAAAAAATATTGCAGCCTCTTCGATTTATGCCTTTTCGTGGAAAAACCTATGAAATCTGAGCCGTGGTTTAAATGCAACCACATGTCGCGACGGTCATTCTTGTTTTCGCTAATTCAACCAATTAAGTGAACGGCTATCTCCAATTCCAAATTCCCTTCTTTCTTTCTTCTATTTCTAAAATAAACATGTATTTGTACCGATAGTTATAGATAGTTTTATAAAGAATACAAAAATTGTTAATTATGACCTTTTACTACTAACTAGACGATATTATATTACATACTGTTACACCCGAGTTTTACGAAAAGAAATTAGTTATAATGTCCAACAAGAAATATAATAAAATGAGAACACAAAATTCTAAAGAACGGCTAGACTCGCAAACACGTCTGTTCTCTTCAAGGACTACTAGAAGACTGATTGTGAGCGCATCTTTGTTGTTCGTCAACAATAACCCTGTCGGTAGGCAATCCGTCATAACTCGTGTGTCTTTTAAATGTTCTCCGGAACAGAATTCACTCAAAACGGTCGGTCGTAACGATACATTCATTGTATATTATTTTAATTGGTAGTAATTATACATGAAGTATCTATAAGAATAAAATGTATAACATCTATATCACTTGCTGAATGCAATATACATAATAACAAATTTTAAGATTTGCCTTTTTACCATATCTGTATCAGAATTATTGTAAATATTTAATGTAACAGTGCAATTATTTTAAATATACCATCCACTAGATACCATACATAGGTTCCTTTATTCTAAGTTTATATCGTAATTTTATTGTACATTAATTATTGCAAATTTATTGTATTTCTTAAACAGTTAATTCCTCAGCTATTTAACTTTTAGAATTGTCTCACTATCGTATTCAGCAAGCGATATGTACGTTTTCGAAGCAACGAAGAAATGGATAATTTCAGTGAAAAGTAAAAAAAAAAAAAAAACTTTCGAACGCTGTTACACGTGTCCCGAATTCAAGCCACGGCTAGCTTTTCCACACGCTGACAGGAAGAGCAAGCGTCAGAGAAACGGCAGTGTCTCTAGCTCGTGCTTTATCGTTCCCCGTCGAGCTCATTCCATTTGGCCCTTTTTCACGGTACCTTCCCCCGTTCTCGGAGATCATCGAGGTCTCGAGACGCGAGCGAGCCAATCAGAGACGCCGTTTAGCTAATGCTCCTAACGCGGCACATGGGACAATTTTCGTGCTCGCGATCGTGACGCCATCGCTGGTACCTCGTAATCGCGTTAGCGATGGTGGTAGTAGCGGTGATGGTGGTGGTAGTGGCGATGGTGGTGGTGGCGGTGGTGGTAAATCGTTTATACCAACCCTCGTAACTCCGTTGGTTGCCACCCCACCATTTCGTCGCCTTTCACCCTCCTCGAAGGCCGACGAGTCTCTTTTTTGGGTAAGTGTTAGTTATACGTACGTGTATGCGCGTGTAGGAGCGTAACGCGGTAGCACCAGTAGAGAAGAAGAAGAAGAAGAGGGTTAGAGGGTGGATTGGCAAGGAGGCGAAAAAGGGGGTGAGTAGATCGGAGTCTCGCACCCGATTTCCAATTTACCCGGACGAGTAATCCGACGATTTACATAACGCCATAGTAACCGTATCTCTTTCTTCTCGGTGAGCTTGCAAGCTCCGCCTTACGAAGTGGCAGGGGCAGAGGGCTTGCGAAAGCTCGAGGTGCTAAGGAGACGAAGCGTCGCGAGATGAATAAAACGTCGGCCTGTTAACCCTGAACGATATTAGGCGACCCTCTTTATAAATGGGGAAGCGAGAAATCGTCAAAATAAGTATCGAGAGTTACCGTGATTATTTTTTAATAATATAGCGTAGTAGGTATTTGTTAATTAAAAGGAAGTATGATTTTTAAACTACGATTGTATGTAATTCTGCAATGTTTAATAGAAATTTTTGAAAGAATAAAGAAATCTAAGAACGTAATTCACCTAAAAGTTTTCTTGTTTTTTTTTATCGATCCAACGAACGAATCAGAGCACAGTTAGTTAATGCGTGCTGGCGTTGGTACAGCTCCCGAGGGAATGCCGGGGGACTCGAGAGTTCGGTGCTTCGGGGACAAATGTTAAGCGCTACGATCTTCGAAAATCACTTCGTCCTCTTTTTCCACGGTAGATTCGATGTTCATGCGACAAGGACAAAGACATCTCTTATTAGTACTTATTAGATTAGAGCTTTCTCGAGTTTGATAATAAT
The DNA here is from genome assembly GCA_032403825.1 of Odynerus spinipes. NCBI lineage: Eukaryota > Metazoa > Arthropoda > Insecta > Hymenoptera > Vespidae > Odynerus > Odynerus spinipes. Next base: position 3,029,610 of record JAIFRP010000045.1, on the reverse strand, counting down.
TGACTACTTTAAAACGAGCTATTGTAGACTCTCGTGTAACACGAGTAGGAATTTAGATAAGCTTCGTACAACACGGCACGTGGCGAGAATTTTTAATTTTTATATATTATTTAATAATTGCATAAAAGAAGATTATTTATGGAATTGAACTCTATTTTTCATACTAATTCGCATAATATAGCAATCTTTAGGAACCCAACTACCGTGTCACACGGAAATCTACGATATCAATTGTTATACAAACATTTAAAATTTTTAAATCGTATCATTGTATACTAAGTATTCGCCTATAGAAACACTTTATCTCCTCTCCTACTAATATCACAGCTCGCGTTCATATAAAAAGAATATAAGCACGTACAAAAGGGAAGAAAATCCCGAGGAAAAAAAGGAACGTTCTCGTTTCCGATCCATTTCCGCGATGGCTTTCCTCACGATTAATTCGGAATTTAATTAATTCGTCAAGCGGCCAATGAACTAAAACGTTGTTTGCCGAAGTGTAGGAGTAACGAAGGTAGAACGTATCGGAGGATGGTCGGAAGAGGAATCGAGATGGAAGAAAATGAGGAGGAGAAGGATAAAGGGCTGAAGGAGGAGGAAGAGGAAGGCGGAGGAGGAGGAGGAGGAGGAGGAGAAGGAGGAGAAACCGGAGGCACAGAAGATGGAGAGTAGAGGGGGAAGGAGGAGCAGGGAGGATATCGAGGGGGAGATAAAATTACATTATCGCTAAAGCGCTCCTCGACGAGAGGAGAAAACCAGGACGAAAATCACGTCCCGTAATTCCCAGGCATTAAGGTAAACGTCCAAGTCGCAGGGCGCAGGTTCGGTCGTCATGGCGACTAGGAGGTGCCTCCCACTGCGCCTCCCTTTCAATCGATAACTTATGAAACCATCCTGTATCTCTCTATCTCTCCATCTCTCTCTCTCTCTCTCTCTCTCTCTCTCTCTCTCTCTTTCCTCGCCGGAAACGCGATCCGGCTTCCTGTCATGGCGAACCAGCCCTGCTACGAACTATACCATAGGATAGAATCCACTGCAAAGACTTTCCCTCCCATCCCTCTGCTATCTTCCTCTTCTTTTTCTCTCATTCGATACGTCGTTACGTACGCGATTTGAATCCCAGGAAGAAGTCAATGTACCATGAGAGAGAAAGAGGGAGAGAGGAAAGAGTAACAGGATCTCGAATCTAGCTTTATCCTAGACATCCTTTCCCGAACGTGTACGTTCCTACAGAATTTCAGCCGATTTCCAGCATCGCCCTATTACCTCTTTCGTAACGCAATACAAACAAATATTAGCCAAATAATGTAGTATATAACACACACATATATGTATATACATATATATGCTCATACCTAGCGTCAGCGGTGCGTGGCCTCACATTATCCACGGAGGCTCTTTGTTCTTCGTGATTGATGATTAACGAAATTATTTGCGAGAGCATTAACCGCGAGAGTCTCCATTTGTCGGCCGGTAATGCGTCGCGATCGATTAATTAAATCCGGCCAACCGGTGGTGGGAGATCGTACGTCGAAACATCCCCTAAACGTAGAGCCAATCGGAGCGAGGTTACGCCGGTTTACCAGCAGCATCAGCAGCAGCAGCAGCAGCAGCAGCGGTAGTAGCGGCAGTAGCGGTAACCACCCTACCATTGCTCCGAAACGAGTGACGCGAGGAGAAGGGAGAACGTTCACCCTCGTAAAAGGGTCGTCGCAAAAGGGTGGGGGCTCGGAGTGAAACGCAGAAACGCTCGGGAACGATTATCATGCTGGACGAGGTGATCCACCAAATTGAGATCCTACGGGACACGAAGGGACGACGACGTAGCCACTTCCCTTTTCGGAGAACATACGTATCCCTTCTGACGCATCCCTTCCTTCCTTCGGAAACACAGTTAACGACGATACGCGTTCTATCGTATCCCTCTTGTCCCTTCGAGAATCGTCAGCGTTGTCGATCGCTCCTAAGCGTTGTTTAGTGTCATCCAATGGAATCTTTCGGTTATGGTAGATAGGTACGATGTTGTTTTAAGCATCGCTGGCATTGGGAGAGTCTGCAGAAATTTTACATTTTATAGGCGGACGTCTTTTATATTCTTTTTACGCGCGTAGTAGAGAAGATACGATCGTTTATATAAACGAGTAAATTTTATGAAAAATACGAGGTGTAACTTTGTTATACGCGATTCAAAGTAAAGTTCTATAATTTCACATATTTGGGATCATATTTTCCCGATTTCTCTCATAGAATCAATCGAAACTATAATCGAAACTATAATCACAGTTTCTCTTGCACTATATAACTAATCTAACACTACAAATAATAATCCGTGTACGAGACAATTAATCAATACCTTTTTGATATCCCTCACAATAGCAAAAGGTACAGTCTTGTTATTGTAAAACAACGGATAGAGAGATCGAGGAAGAAGAGGAAGAAGAAGAGGAAGAGGGAAAAGAGTAGAGAACGTCGCGGTCTCCGGTTCATATGCAGTTCGGAGAATTTTAACAAGACGGGCTCTCGTCGCCCTGGGCGAGGAATCCCCTAACAAGAAAGAGCAGTTCCCCTCGCAAAAATAATGAAGTCTTCAAGCCCCGTTCCCACAGAGATCCGAAGGGAGAAAGAACGTCCGAGTTTTGCGCAACACCTTCGTGCCGTGGTCCGCGTCGTATAACTCGCCGTAAGATTCCTTCGCTCCTCGTGTCCTATCTATTTTCTATATTTATAATACAGCGTTCGGCGATCTCGTCGCGAGATAACTCACAATTAGCGACGTTCTAACATCGAACTAACGCGACTCGTTTCTCCGTCCTCTCTCGCCCGTAATAAGAGACGCGATTGCCGTCAGCTAATTGGAACCCTTGTCTCCCGAGGACAAAATCGTGATAAACACGGTGCAATTTCGAAGCGAGTGATTCCATAGAGTGAGAGAGAGAGANGAGACGAGAAAAAGATGAGGAAAGAGAGGAGGAGGAGGAGGAGGAGGAGGGAGAACGATGGCCTTCCTCGTCGTTGTGTTTCCATTAAGTCGAGCTAAACTGTCATCAATTTAAATGCTGATGAAAGCCGGCTTGTCGTCGTTAAGCGCGCACGTTTTCACGCCATCTATATGGATATTTGGTCCTTGCCGGGCGCTGCCGCAGCATCCGTGTCGGCACCGTGCATCGTGCTTAATTAAATCACCTGGGAATTCGTGGTATTTATTGGGATTTCATGTAAATCCGATCTCGAAGCTGCTCGACGCCTTCTCCGTTCTCGCGAGACTTTCGACCGTCTCACCAATTAGCCCAGACTCTCTCTCTCTCTTTCTCTTTTTCTCTCTTGTTCTATCTTATTCCGTCTCTCTTTCTTCTTCTTCTTTTCGAGTTTACATACTTTACTCCGACGTCGTTCGAGCTCGATGAAGTGTTAACTACGACGTAAACACCTGCGTGATTTCGCTAACGAGATACTAACGCGTCAATACTTACACCTTTCGTTTCTACGAATTTAATATTCTTCATAAGATACGCTTACCGAGGTATCTCTGTGATATTAATGAATAATTATGAACCCGAAATTGCGTGATATCGACGATTTTTCTTACGGATTTGGAGATCGTAACGCGACGTTTTATTCATGTGCTACGATCGGACGGAGGTTTCTGTATTAAATGAATATAAATTTCATACACTTAACCCTTTGAGCCCTGTTGATATTACACGTCCCACGAAATGTTCAATATTATTTGATCCAAACATTTAACATTTTTTTATGCCGATGGAATTTATTATCCTAAAACTCTTATGGACGAAAGACTGTGGTTGCCAAAAAGACGAAAGACTTTAGTAGTAGGACTGTTGAACTTTAGGAAAAGATATATATGTTTAATATATTGCTGTTCTTTATATTTTATTATTAAAATTTACTAAACGATAATTTGCCAATTGTCGGGTTTAAAAGGTTAAGTAATTCTCACGCTATCATAATTGATAATCACCGATTCGAGGGAAACAAGGGATTTGATATAAATTCTAGATACCAGAGACCAGGTGTACCGTTCGGTCGAAATTTCGCGAGCGGGCGATCGTTCGCGGGATTTTTTTCGTTTCGGGGGGTGAAATAAAAGAGAAGATAAAAGAGTTCGACTGGAAAAAAAGCACGTGCAAAGCGAGCGCCGAATTAATCCGGGACGCGAGAAATAATAAACAAAGGAGGACCGGTGAAACTTAAACCAAACAGGCTGATTGGATATTGGATCTCCTCGTTGGATTCGAAATCGAATTGGTAGGTCGATAACTCTCTTTCTCCCTCTCTCTTTTTCACTTTGGCTCTCCAGTGATTCGATTATTACGACTCCGCGTAATACGCCGACGGTGGCTTTGTTTTTCCGCTCGAACGCTTCCACTTTTTATTCTAGCGTGCTTGTTTAGACCGAAAAAAAGAAACGCGTGTACCCGAGTCCAGTCCTAACTTTATATTTTTTTCTCTCTCTCCATTCTACCTCCCGTGATAGGTAACCTTTTTTCTATAAGCTCAAAACTCGAAATAACTTTCAGGGTGCTCGCAATTTTGACACGTAAAAACTACTATATTCTTAATACTTTGAGCGCCGTGTTACTCAGTAGATGACATATAAGTTGTCTATTCAATTTATTTATTTAAAGAGTTACAGCATCCTTTCAAAATATAAATACAAGCTGGAAAAATAATAAAACAAAAATTATTAAAAACTATATTACAAAATCTGTTAACTTTTAGACATTTCTAGAATCACTATCCACTATCGAAACATATTTAGTGTTCAAAGAGTTAATGCTTATCTAATAAATAAAATATAACTACACAAGAAATTAGATCACTTTCCTCTATTTAAAAAAAAATCGCCTGAAGAGATTGATGCTTCCAAAACTTTCGAATCGATCTTACGATAGTGACATAAGGAAGTCGAGGAAGATCGAAGTATAGAAACGGAAAAAGGAGTTTTACCAAGGGGGTAGCATCCCTCGTTTCTTTACATATGGCGCTTAGTACGGGCTATAACCATTGATAATCGGCCAATAGGAACGACCCCGCGTGTACTGTCGCTCCATTGGCGCTATCGTCGACTCCCATAGATTCGTAGGCAGCATGACAAATAACTTTCACAATGGCCCATGGTTTCTCTCTCTTTCTCTCTCTCTCTCTCTCCCTCTCCCTCTATTGCACGCTTCTCTCTCCCGATCTCTGCCGTCGAGTTCATCCCTTCCTACGTTCGTGTTATACACGACCAGATCGGTTCCGGCAATTTTACATTCACGTCAGAGCACCGCTGATTTATTATAATGTTTGGCGCTCGTTCTCACCCCCTCCCCATCATATCCCCCCACCGTCCCCTTCCCTTCTCCCTTTTCATTTCTTTTTTCTCCCCACTCTCGATCCATTTCTCTCCCCCTTTCCACCACCGTGACATCGTACCATTGCCGAATGGCGAATATCGTTGTCTTTTCGTCCCTTAGAATATTTTAGAAAACTTTGTACAAAATGTAACAAAATTATATGCCGATGTAATGAGAAATAAATAAAAAAAATTGACTAATTAAAAACATCGTTTTAAAATGTTTTAACTTGTTCTTACTTTTTGTTCTATAATAAACCATCTCACTAGCGAGCAGATGTATTCTACTTACACAAAATTGACAACAAATGTATTAACAAACTTTAATGGACACGGCATTATAATTTATCTTACGCGAATAAAACTGGACGACAGGTAGAAGGCGACAGGGGGAAAACCGAGGTACATTGATTCCCCATTTCATTTAACCAAAGTTTATTCTCCCCGATCGATCGAGAGGACCGTTGTTCATGGATAGTCGTGTGTGTTTCGCTACCTCGAGTGAGCTGAAAAAAAGAATAAAGAGAAATACAAAGTGTTCGAAGAGGGGTGGGATGAGATTAAGGTAGGGGGACAGAGAGGTAACAGAGAGAAAGAGAAAATAGGGATAAGCTATAGCATTTTCCAGAGGTGATTTGCCGTAAAGATTTTTATCCCCGTATCGGGTGGCGAGTAGCACCAAACGGAAAATAGAATTGTCACCGATTTCGAGGTCGTCGAATCGCCGGCTCTTTCAATTCCCACAACACGGAAAGGAAGGAAAGGAAAGGTAGGAAGGAAGAGAGGCGAAAGGAAGGAAGGAAAAGAAGAAGGAAGTAAGAAAGAGGAAGACGAGAGATCGAGGAAGAGGTGACTTTCGAAAAAAGGATCTCGAAGGTGATCCGAGAGACGATGTCCGCTTGGGGAGACATTCAATCGTTTGACGGCATACGGCCTTCCAAGATGGCGTGCGCGTTCGCGCCCCTTTTTTCTCCTCCACCAGTTCAGCTACTCGCTTCTAATCGCGCCTTCGGCCGTGCGGACAAGTGACTTTGCAGATTTATGGATTCCTGGGGACGTCCACCGCTGAAATTGTCTTGTTTATCGAGATCGCTTCCCGAACGATTCCTCCCGGACCCGGGCAATCGATTTTTCGATTTGCACGGATTTTCTTTCTCTCTCTTTTTCCCACTCTTTATCCCCATCTCTCTCTCTCTCTCTCTCTCTCTATCTATCTCTATCTCTATCTATCTATCTACGTACTTTTTCTTTCTTTACTTCCTTCTCGAAGTTCACGTCTCGCTCGTGTTGCAAGCGTTCCTGATACTTTTCACTTTTTAATGCTACAAGAGATAGGTTGGAAAGCTGGCGGACGAATTAACGCAAATTACAAGTTTTTTTCTTCGCAAAATTGCTTCAATCTCGCGAAGCACCGAGAAGGCGTACCGTTTCGAAAATTTGCAGCGATCTCGATCAAGGTCACGGAGCAATTTCCGATTTATCGAGGACGATTCTATTTTCTCACGGCGGTAAGCCGAGCGAATAAAAATCTTTACGGCAGATCGAGTCCGGGAAACGGGCTTGGATATGTCTCTTCCTCTCCTTCTTTTTCTCACTCGACTAGCTCCGCCACGATTCTCTTCGCTACTCCATTTAGCTCGCGCTGGATTGATATCCTCTCTCGCGGCCGGTACAAAACAAACTGAGCGAGCGTCGAAGTCGTCAAGCAAATATTAGGTAGTGACTTTATTATTGTTCTCAATGCCACGGCTGGAAATATCATTCGAACTTCGTAAATACTTCGATGTATATAGTTAGAAATGTTTCTCGATCTGGTGAATAAACGGAGGAATAAAGGACACGATCGGACGAATTTCTCTCTCTCTCTCTCTCTCTCTCTTTCTCTCTTTCTCTTCCTTCTCTTCATCTTTAGCACCCATCAGTTTATCCCTGCCGTTCGTTCATCGACTGCACCGCTTTTAACGTCGACGCGCGTAACTTGGAATGTAAATGACGGAGAGCAGGCTCCGCTGCCGTATACCAATTTCTTCTTGGATTTAAAGTCAAGCGAGCTGCCTCGAGTGGCTCGTTTCGATATCCCGTGGCTGCGCGCGAGGCATAAAATTTTATCTCTCTAAACGTTCGTCTTTCGTTAAGTACGACGATAAAAGCGGTGCGAGAGATCTCGACCGTCCCGTTCCTTTTCATGAGAATGGAAAGAAAGGAAGAAAGAAAAAGGGAGAGAGAGAGAGAGAGAGAAAGAGAGAGAAATGGTGAGAAAAGTATCGCTCGATTTTATTTCCTTCCCCCCGGCGCGTTATGAGTCCAATGGAATTTTTCATTTCGCTCTGCCCTCCGAACCTGTCTTCCTCCGTGCCCACCACCTTTCAATACTTCTCTTTTGTAATATGATTTCAGGAATGTAAACGATTTCGCTTTATACATTCACGTATACAAACACACACCTACGAATATAATATATTACAGATATACGTACACACGTCTGACGTGTATTATCTTATCGATTTATGTATTATACATATCGGTGTAAGTTCAAGATCGATACGACGATCGACTAACTAGTTACGATCATTTTTAAAAAAGGATTAAGATTGATGAGCGTGACTATCAATTAAAGCTAGCCGATGCCTTAATTCATCGGTAAGCTCGATAGCTGGAAGCTTTTTGCCTGAACGAACGGGAGTCGGCTGCCTATCAGTCACATCCGGCGTGAGGATTCGAAAGAGAAGAGAGGTGGAGAGAGAGAAAGGGATATAAAAAAGAAAGAGAGCGAGAGAGAGAGAGAGAATGAAAGAGGGATCTAGAAAAGTCGGGTTCTAAAAAGGCCGTTAGCCGATGGTCGCGCTCGCCATCAGAGATTCTAGACGGTTTTTGCTCGGTTAGCAGAGAAACCGCGCGTACGGTCAGAGCCCCGCGTAGACTGCATTATTTTATTAGAATGAATTATTCAAGCGCGTCACTTACACGGTATGCATAAGTCGCGCTCTTTCATCAATTCCTCCGCTCGCGGCACTCCGTCGCTCCGTTTACCCTCTCTCTCTCTCTCTCTCTCCCCCCTCCTTCTCTCTCTTTCTCTTTCTCTTTCTCTCTCTCTCTGTTGGATTCGTCTCACCGAACTGTTTCGCTCGTGGCTCCCGCCTGACGCCGTTACTGCCAGTACGATGTGAAAAGAAATTCTAACGGCGGACCACCTATTCGAAGCACCTATCCAAAGGAAGGTTCTTTTCTTATTTTAATCCCCCTTGACCGCGGTTTACTATGATTCTAACCGAATAAATTATTTCTAGAATAGAAAAAACAATCTCGCTTTTGTTTCGATATTTTTAACGATGGTTTAGAAGGGACTAGAGTCCTCCGGAGTTGAAAGACCTTAAAACTAGATTTCTAGAAAACTAGATTCTGCCGATAGAAGATGTAAAAAATACCGAGAATAAAATTCATCCTCGAATTCGTACCTCGGCAAAGTTTTATAGAGGCATTAGAAGCGAGGCGTTCGATTCCGACGTAAGAATTCGGGATCGTGCTTTTTGTCAGGTTCTTCGTCGTTAGTAAGAAGGCACAAGAGGGTTCCCGATCGCACCAACAGCACCAACGACACCACCTGTGGCAAGGATCACTCGCATTCCATCGGATCTTAGATCCAACTCGGGTGCACGGCCACGGTGATCATTCCCGGCACGATCGCACCGGCGAATTCGCGAAAGCGACGGAAACGCATGACAAAAATGTCTCTCCCTTCTCTCTCTTTTTTCTTTCTCTCTCTTTCTCTCTCCCTCTTTCACTCTTTCTCTCTGTTTTTCTCTTTCTCTTCCGATAGTCTCATTTACCGTCTCTCTCAAGCTTCCTGCCCTGCCATTCTCTCGTCTCCGTCTCGTCTCTCGCACACTCGACTCCCTCTCTCCCTCTCTCTCCCTCTCTCTCTCTCTCTCTTCCTCCACCCGTTTTATCGTTCGCCGTCCTTTCCTTTGGTCCCACGATTCGCCGAGCTACTCGAAGGGCCTCCGACGCGCTCCCGCCGCTTCTACTTCTGCTGCTGTTCCTGAGAGAAACGTGTCATCCCTCAACGTCAATCCACCGCAGCGGAGGACGCAAAACGAAGCGACGAAACGATTTGAATGCGTTCCGAGCGCGGCATTCCGAAAAGTCCCGGCCGGTTTTGTCCTTATATCTTTTTCTGCCTACTCCTTTCATTTCGCGCAGCCTTACCTGCTTCCAGTCGATTCTCCGAGGGATAGTCGAGGGAAGAAAAAGAGACGGAAAGAGTGAGAAGGAGAACATAAAGGGTGGCGGTGGGGGGGGGNNGGGGGGGGGAAGATGGAAGGCGAGAAACGCGACGTTCTTACGTCGCGCGTGAAACGAGATAATTAGAGTGGCTCGATGGAACGTGCTTAGGAATCGCTCACCTCCTTTTTCTTTCTCCTCCTTTTTCTTTTTGACCTCTTCCTTCGCGAACGCCTTTCGCGATCTCTCGCAAATTGCTTTTTAAGCGGACGCGAAAGATCCCGATCAACGGAGACGGAAAGTAACGGCGATCCCTCTCGCGCGATGTTCTCGGTGCAAGCCGCGGAATACCGCGGGGAAGGATCAAAGGATCGCGCGGTATACGTTCGGTTCCTTCTCTTTCTCTTTCTATCTTTTTCTCGCTTATACAGCGAAGGACGTCGAGAAGACGAATGCCGTACGAATCGCGGACGTTAAAGAGCCGATGTAAACGGACGCTATTACGGGAATAGCACATGCACTGCATTCCATTGGAGATACAACTACCCTTCTTTCTACTCGTAAGAGAGAAAGAGAGCGAGAGATCTTCGTAGGCCCGCTCTCTCGTCCCTCACCTCTGCGTTTCGCACGCTCCGCTCGTTCCGTGCCACGGAAATTCCTGCTTTTGCATATCAAGGCGCCGACACCGTTTAGCCTGCCATTACGTCCGCGATGAGACCAATGGCGTTCCGCTGCATCCTTAATTCTCTACTCGTGAATCGAGAATAAAGAGACGCGTTATCCCTCCGAGCGTTCTTATATGTATGTATATACCCATGGTATAGATCTCCGTAAGGTGTTTCTCTTCTTGCAATACGCGCGTTTGGTAAAAACTGAGAGAGTCCAATTTCTGAGAGGAGACAATCGCGGATCGATGTTATCTTGTAAAATGAGCGCGAGAATTTGAACGGACTGCCTGGTTATTTTGTTTAGAAGAAAGGTGTAAAAAGCATATGAGGCAACGATTCTCTCGTGCTGATAAACAACGAGTACGGACACATCGCGTTGTTATGCGAAGATTCTTTTATGCGTTGAAGATATCTCAAGATTGGAGAAACAGAAGTTTTGAAAACACTTGATGATTTATTAAAATTAGAGATAGATGCACCAATTCAGACTGACTGTCTTCAGGCGAAAAAAGAATGATTTATGTAATTATTAAGTTAATTTATAGAAGGTATCCAGTTATCGTTATTTTATAAATATTCTGTTAGCCGAATGGTACGAAGATCCACGGTGTTAAATGAACATGAGTAGGTATAAGTGACTACGTAGGTCTAACAGCGTGGTAGGATCATTTATTTAAACAATTAATGTCGGTACCTTACTCTTGCAGTGATGACCGTGTAGTAAAGTCGCCTGTAATGAATCTAAATATATTTTTATTTTATTTAATAAAAAGTGTGCATTTATTTCTTATACGACCAATAAGCTGACTGACCTATTATATTTATTACAGCTCTGGTAAAAGGAAAATGCTATTACTTATATATTAAAGCGAATATATCGATATCATTTCGTTCATAATAAAAATGAACATTTAATAGAATCACACAGCACGTAATACGTAATCACTGTAGGTACGCTGTTTTATCGACATGTAATCCAACACTTTACGAGCCTACAAGGCAATTAATAATCAGAGAAAGTAAAACAAATTACCGGTAATCTAGACTTAGAATGAACTCAAATTCTGGAAATAACTCCAGGCTCAAGGATCACCCTTCCCTACCAATAAAATATTCATTATCGACGAAAATTAAAAACCGTGCGTATTGTATACATATATACATACGCCGAACGGGTTAAAAATTGGCAGGCGTGGCAATTTGCCTTCAGTGTACGTTGTAAGCTTTTCCTTTTTCCTCGCGAGATTAGACGACGATCGGCGCGCGCGCGCGCTCTCTCTCTCTCGAGAGAAGCCGCGATCGCTCGTTAGCGCTGCCGAAGGTGAGAAACAGGCAAGAAGAGAGAAAAAGAGAGCCAGAGAGAGAACCAGAGCCAGAGAGAGAGAGAGAGAGAGAGAAATAAAGAGCAAAAGAGAGGGAAGGAAGATATCGTGCATGTTCCGCGATGTTCGGACGGTGCTAACGAGCGAGAGACACGCATGCACGCGTGTTTCGCGCGCGAGCTTTGCTATCGTCCTCCGTTGCGAGCTCGCCGAAAGCGGCGACGCCTTTTGCCACGGCCAGATCCGCGATTAGAACTCGCATGTCGTCCAATTTGCCCCGATCCTGCCACGCAACGAGTAGGTACCTACCTCCATCTTTCTTTCTCTCTTTCTCAGACTTATTCTCGTTCTACCAACTTCTCGGCAGATTGCTTCATTGAAATAAATCTATTTGGAGGATGGACTTTTAATGAGGTCAAACGGAAGCGGAATGCGCGAAGAAATTCGGATTTTTACGTTTTAGACGATTTTCTTCACGAAGTGAAGAACATTCTTCGGAGCATTTAACACGGCTTTTAAGCGTATTTAATAGAGTAGTGCAAGTATCCGAGCGGGCGGTTACCAAGTGATTAGAAAAATTATATAAACTGTATACATTGGGTTGTTTGGTAAGTGATTTCGTTTTTTCACGCGAGTGTCGTGTCACTTGATTCAGTTTTTTGCAAGCAAAGATCAGAAGTTGCTACTAGCAGAAAGATGGCAACATGTATCAAATCAAAATGGTCAATATATAATTAAATTAATTATTCATATACTATACAAAAATTGTCGTTCATTGTCATGAAAATTCCGATCGATTTTTCTTCTTTAAATAAATTAATTTTTGTCTTGTAATTATTCTCCAAAAGTGGAACGAATTTTCCGAACAACCTAATATTTCTTATTCTCATAATACTTTAATCTTCCCTCTCTTTACGCTATTATTGCCGCCGCCATGAATGCGGTACACCGCCGGTAAACTTGTCACATTACATCATGTCGTCCCAATTATCAAACTTTCTCTCCACACTTTAATTACATCATAAACATTACTACTTTTTCTGATCCTTCGATAACGAGCCTAACAAGCTCACGTATATATTACTCCTCAGTACATTTGAGTATATTTAAAAGGACGCGTTAATATCCTGTACTTTGTCAATGAAACCAGCCCGTCCCCATCGTATGAATCTAACAAGATCTCCGAGGGAAGATAATTTGAGATACAACGCATTCGTGAACGTATCAAGATGTTAATAGCCTGCCCGTCCTTAAAGATAATCCCATCGATGTCTCGGAAACGTTTGAGCGCGTCGCGCGGCTCTATAGCACCATGAAATGAAGTTCTTACGGCTGCAATACGATAGGCTTGAAATTCTCGTTTTCTTTCTCAAGAAAAACAGAAAGGGAGTGAGAGAGAAAGAGAGAGAGAGAGAGAGAGAGAGAGAGAGAGAGAGAGAGAGAGAGAGATGGTAAAGAGCTTGGCAAGAAACGACGGGATTCCTTTTACTCGACTTTCGTGTGGCGTAAATGATTCTCTTCTCTAATTTAAAAGGAAACCTTAGAGAAGTATCATCTGGAATCGTCTTCGATCATTGGAACCGGCCCCCATCTTCGATAGTTTTGATCGATGTAACCAAATTATAGAAAAAAAAACCGGTAAAGGATACTCAGGGAATAAGAACAGGAGTAAGAGAGAGAACCGATGTTTCAAACACACGCAAGGAACGCGTATGCGGAGGCTCGTAATCCTCGCTCTGGCAGTTTTGCGTGAGTTTATGGGATTTCTTGCGCCTCCTGGCAGTCCAGTACTAACAGCCGTCACTAATGCACGAGGGCCTTCGGCTTTTATGCTTGCAACTTAGTTAAACCGCTGCCAAGCACCTGTCTTCTTACGGTAAACCGCTCTATCTCCGGCAGTGCTTTTCCGTTCCGGCGGAAAGAACTATCCACCGCTCTTACGTGCTCGCGTTTATGTCTTGACTCTAGCGAGAGGAAGGTTCAAAGAAGAGGGAAAGAGGGGAGCCGAGATTATTCAGTACGACGCGTTTAGCGAGACAAGAGAGACTCTAGTATGAATGTAACACTTTGCACTCCATTTTTTTTATGAGAGCAACAATGAGCCATTTTGTATTTGAAGTAAATGACAATTAAACTTATACTTTACTAAAAAGGATGTAATGTTACTACGAATCTACTTATTTCATTAAAATAGTTTGCGATACGACAAACAAAATTTGAAGTTTAAATTTTGAACTACACTGGCGCCTATGGAGTGTAAAAGGTTAATAATTCGCTGGCTGGATATGATTTATTGGATGATTGATGATGATTTTCTAATACTCATTGATCCTATCGGTCGAAAAGGAAGTCCAAGAGAAGTCCGTGCCTAAACTTTTAAATGTATAAAAATACTATACACGATATTTTGATGAATTTTAACATAATGAGACAATGTATCTATTTCCAATCCTCCCCCTGTTAGCTCGTCGTCCAAATGGATGCCCGTTCCGCTCAAAACGAGTACGGGGTCCCTCGTTAAATTGCGAAAAAGAAACGCCCACCTCTCCCCACGAAGTCGAGGAGTCGCCGACGAACGGCACGGAATTATCTGAGAAGTAAGAAGAAAAAAAGAAAGAAAGGCAAAAAAACAGGTGGTGGAATCAATGGCAACGGTGGTGCATGAAAAAAAAAGAGTACCGCATTACGAGTAGAAAAAGTCCCGGGGTGAAGCCCGCGGCTGATGATAACATCAGTCTTTCCGTGTTTCTCGCTCGTTGCGTCGCGCTGCGTCGCGTCCGCGTCGCACACGCTACGCGAAACGTGGAATAACGTCGATCCTCTCTCCTTCCTCCTCTGCGTGTCCCTCTTCGTGTAATTTGTATCGAAGCATCGCGGGAGCGGAGACAGTGTCGGCGACGGGCAAAGACCGATTGCGACTCGACGTAGGAGAGAAACTGAAAGAGAGGAAGGACGGGTGTTAGTATGTGTGTTACTACGTGTGTTTGTGTGTGTGTCGTGGTAGGATATACCTAAGGACCGATCGAGCGAGATTCGAGAGTCCGTAGGAAAGAGCGAAAGAGGCGAACGAGGATGAGGAGGAGGAACGAACGAACTCGAAGAGATATCTCCTTTTGTTCTACCGCGAGTATTTCTGAGCCCTTCCCGAGGCCCGGGTTGGGCCTCGAGTCGGGCCCCGAGCTGGGCCCCGAGCTGGGCCCCGAGCTGGGCCCGAGGTGGTCCACGCTCCCCACCACCGGTGAATCTCGACGAGGAGACGCGCGTGCACAGAGGAAGGAGCATGCAGGAGGAAGGGCGAGACCGAGAGCGATCCTTCCTTTTATTTCACCAGCGGAACGCGCTCTCGGCCTCGCTCTCCTCCCTTTTTTGTCGTTTCGAGGCCCGCTAACAAGCGCTCTTTTGCTCCTCGCGAATTGTGATGCCGCTGACACTTTAGTGATGTTCCTGCCTCTCTTCGAGAGGACGGGGCCCCTTTCGCGAGGGACCCACTCTCCCTTCGGGCCCATATTCGGCACGCTGACCAACGGATCGACCGGCCCATGCAATGTAAAATTCGACGGTGCCGTCGTCTATTCATCGCTCGGAAGGATCTCGCGAGTGTCGCGACGACCATGACGACGACGACGACGAGGAGAAGGCGCGTACGACGGAAAGTGAATATTTTTCTTACCGATTCCCCTGTTGATCCTTTTTCTTCTTAGCCTTCTTCCTCGTCTCTTGGAGAAAAACGTTTACCTTCGAAGCGCTTCCTTTCTTTTGCTACAAAATCCGATCCATTTAATGTTCATTTAATGTGATATAAGATCTTACTATATTTTGTATTACTTAAGTATATCGATTCCACTGTATTATATAATTATAATTCGTGCTTATGCACATTGTAGTATTGAATACAATAAAAAATAATGTCAAACGAAAAAGGAAACGGAATGCGTGAAGAAATTCTACAATTTTTACATTTTATACCATCTCCTTGACGAAGTGAAAATTCTTCGGAGTGATTCGCCAAGTGATCAGAAAAATTATATAAACTGTATAAACTGGATTGTTCGGAAAGTAATTTCGTTTTTTTAAACGAGTGTTGTGTCACTTGATTTAGTCTTTTGCAAGCAAAGATTAATGTTCACTTAACGTGACATAAGATCTTGTTATATTTTATATTCCACTTCCACTGTATCTACTATATAATTATTATATAATTCGCGATTATATAGGTACATTGTAGTATTAAATTCAATAAAAAATGATGTAAAAGAAAAAAGGGTTATTTTCATTAACACAAAAACGAAAATTCCATTCATAGTCAAGCATATCGTAAAATCTCGTCCCTAAGGGCTCGTCTCACTACCGATCTAATTGGTTCGTCCACGAAGGTCGCGTTCGAGTTACCGAAGGTATAAATCAAAGTTCGCGCGATCCGTGCGAGACGTTTCGCGTGGAAAAAGTGCGGGGACTTTGAAATACGCAGATACCTCGAAGATACTCGCGGCTCCTCTTCGACGAAGAAGAACCGAAGAATACGCGTTATTCTTTACGACGCCTTCGAGCGCATTCTCTCGCGACAGGACCTCTCTCTCTCTCTCTCTCTCTCTCTCTCTCTCTCTTTCCATTTCTTTCTTTCCGTCTGTCTTTCTTTGTCTCTCCTCCTCTCTCACTTTCTCGATTCGTGCGTGCTTTGGCAAAACACAGCGAACGCTGTATCTACGCGAGATTGATACATTTTTAATGCGAGCACGACGGCGAGCCCAAGGAAAGGGGTTGGAGAGGCGGAGGATACACGAAGCGGAGCAAAGTGCCGCGGAATCCTCGCCACGTGAGGTAAAAAGGAGACGAAAAAGGGAGAAAAAAGGAGAGAAGGTCGGTGAGTCGAAACTCGGAATCGAGAGAAGACAAGCGCAGACCATTCTTACTTTTGTCTCTCTCTCTCTCTCTCTCTCTCTCTCTCTCTCTCGCCGGTTCGCTCTGGACGGCGAGGGGAAATCTCCTCTCGCGTTCGCGTGGAATTCCGCGAGGACAAGAGAACTTTTTTGCGAACGCAGAAACGTGGTGAGAATTGTCGACTATCGGCAGGCGCGAGAGACGCGAACCTTCTCGTCCTCGTCTTGTTCTCCTTCTTCGTCCTCTTCTTCTTCCTTCTCCTCCTCTTCCTCTTCTTCTTCTTTCTCCTCCTCTTCTTCTTCTTCTTCTTCTTCTTCTTACTTCTACGACGACGTCGACTTTTCTCTCCCTCGTCGTATGCGACCGTTTCGCGGCGTTTAACTTACGACGAGTGGACGAAATAGCTCGAAGACTTCGGGATTCGATTTATCCTGGTATTTACCCGCGAACGTCTTATTCCCGCTTGCCTATCGTGCCGCGAATGCTTTGGACGTTTACTTTAAACGTGGTATTCGACCTTCTTATAATTTTGCGATTCTTGGAAACGTGCGTGAAGCAATCGGGACGAGTTACCTCGCATAGTATCGTTCGGTGGAAGTAAATTGTCTATAATTCGACCACTTAACCCTTAAACGCATGATTATTGTTCTTAATATTTGCCACATGTTCGGAAATATACATAAAAATATCTTTGGCGAATTTAGAAGCGTTAGGTATGTAACGAATACTGAAATCGATTCCACGAACCACGATGATCGATTAATACGTGTCGAAATTTGTCGATCGATAGCCTACGTTTTTATAATAAGCGCCATTTAAAAATGGACCATGGAAATGATCCCGAAAGAGATAGCGCGAGATACGACCGCTCGACTGCATTGTTATTCGAGAACGAAAGTCCCTCGTAGTCCCTCGTCACCTGAGCTCGCAGTCCGGTCATCGATTTATCTCGAAACGATCTAGTAATTAATTTTAAGCGCAATATAATTGGCTGCTCGCAATTTAGGCGGAGCACGCTTCTTGCCCAACGATGATTATTAGAAGAACGTACGCTCGAAAGGCTCTTAATTGACTCGTTGTCGTTCCTTCTTTCGTCATTCCCTCTCTCTCTCTTTTTTCCACGTTCTACCTTTCTTCGTCCTTGCCACTCCCTAAGCCCAATTTGCATGGAATTCTACTCTGATTTATGAGTGTGTGGAGACTCTTCCGGATCCGGCTGGAAAGTGTCGATTTTTTTAATAACACAGACGCTTTTGTCATTCTAATAATTGAGATTATAAACGGATTGAGTTCTGATACAATAGTGGGTGTACATATATGTACACCTGTCCCTTCATTTACGCGGCACTTTTTTACGCGGTAAACTACAACACTATTTACTTTTTTATCCAATATTTTCTTTTCTTTCGTACTGACGGACACTACGCGATTTTCATTAGAGTAAAACGAATCTACGTAGAACAAATACTCTGCGTAAATGGAGGAATAGGTGTGTATAACCATATACTAAGGTATGCACCTACTAATATATTTTAGTCCATTTACATAGTTATATGTAACTCTCCTTTTTTCTAAAAAAAGTACTTTGTTTCTACTTGCATCTTTATATATTATTCCACCGAAGCTACTATTGACAGTTAAGTATACCTACTAGTATTTAAAATAAGTAAAATGTAAAAGCACGGAACGAGAAAAGAAGAGAGTCGCGTCCTTACATACACGTAGCTAGAGTACATACGACATGGTAGTTAAGCAAACACAAATGCGCGTCGATTATCCCCGAAGAGTTGCTGCCGCTCGCTTATATTCACGCATTTTATTCTCCCTCGCGTAAAACCTTTGGAGTAGCGATAATTCTCGGAACTTTGAAGCCGCTTTAACGCTTCCGTGCGTTATGAACTTGACTACCCACATATTATATACATATATGTGCATACATACTCGTATATATTATACATAGATATTACTTACGCAGGTGTACGTGTACATATATTCTGATGAATTATGGTAGCGGCTAATAGCCGGCCACTTGTCTTGCCTTCTTCCACTCCCTCGTTTCTCCCGTTCCTTTTCTTCTCTCGGCGAAAGCTTCGAGGACAGATGGATACTCTCCGTCCATTCTGAATACTGGAAGCGAAGATGCGTCAGGGTAGCTCTGTTCCTATGCACCGTCCAACTCGCTACCTACCTAATACTCAACTAAATTCTCCAATTTATTCGTATGTGCTTTAAAGCGAACGCGTGCTACCGACCGCGGTGATTTATTCAAAGGCCGTTAATGCCAAAATATTTAGAGGTCGTGAGTACGGGCCGACTAATCCCCGACCGGTTCAATTAGCTCAAGTGCCGCGAGTCCGACGAAGTCACGCTGGCGTACGCCAGCTGGTCCGAACCGGTTTTTCGATCGGACAGAGTTAACGCGTCGAGATCGATTCCTGCCTTCCAAGATCGCGCCCTTTTCGTCGTCGATCGTCGAATTCGTCTGACTTACAAGGGTTACGATCTCTGTTTTCGCCATTTTGGAGAACTCGAGCGTTTGGTATTCTCTGTCGTGACGTTTCATGTGGATTACAGGGACAAATTTTTTTGGTTACGAAAAGAATCGGTACACTTTTTAGGAGAAATTGGACGAATCAATTATCTTAAAGTTGTTAATAGTCTAAGGAGTGTATAATCACATTGCGTCTACTATAAAATTGGAAACACGGAGTAGTACGTAACGTATGTATACTAATACCAATAAAATAATTACTACCTTGGTACACTTTCTCGAAGAAAGGTATCTTTTTGAACGAATCAATTATCTTGAAATTAATTAATTGAAAATTATTAAATGAAAATGAATCAATTATATATAATAATTAATATACATATTGTAGCGGCACGACTTCTCGTCGTCCGTCCTTCTTCTTAATTTCTGGATTCTCGCACTCACCGAGTATGAATGTATCCTTCCTTCGGGATGCCGTTTAAGGAATGATACTTTTGATTTTGTGATTGTAATAATTTATAATAAGCTGCACGTATGTTCAATCGATATTGAGTTATTGGTT
>JAIFRP010000045.1:2935672-2948467 GCA_032403825.1 Odynerus spinipes | reverse complement strand
AGAGCTCCTCCCCGAAGGAGAGGAAACCCGCACCTACTTCTGTGGATACAACTACTCTCCCGCTCTTGGTTCTCCCGAGTCGATAGCCGGGGAACTCTCTTTGCACGCTTATTACCCTAATGCCAGTACTTAACACACTGTTGCCTGCACATATTCGTCGTTTATTTGCCGTGGCAACGACCGGGTGTCCCGCTTTAAATCTCGACCGTCCTGAACCGTACGGAAACGATCGCCGATCGAGGAGAGGAGACGTTACGTTTTACGGTCCTGAAAGCACTCCTCTCTCCCTCTCCCCTCCCACCCTGTTTCTTATCTCTTGCTCGTCCCATTCTCCAGCAAGCAACGGCAACTCGCGAGAACGTTTTTCGGCTTAACACGTCTACCTACTACTCGGAAAGAAACGAACACCGGACTCGTTCTACTCCGTTTACCCAATCCGTTTTATGAATCTCGTAGGAAGGAAGGATTATAGGCTGCTACTTCTACTCGCGGTTGCTCCTTCGCGGAGCCCTGGTAAATGCAAAATTAGCTCTTTTTAACCTTGACTGACTGCTACTCACTCCGCGTAGTTGGTATCTACTATACTCTACCGTGTAATTATCCGCGCAACGATCGTTCCACGGATCTCGCTATCATTCGACCGAAGATCGTGAAATTGATAAAGTCCTGTCTCTCGATCGCGATTAACGCTACCTTCGATTAAGCCACGCGCTCTCGACCTCCCAGCAACATATTCGTAGTATGTTAATCGAAAATATCGCGCCGCCCTGTCAAAACTTTAATGAGAATCAATTTCGAGGAGAGGAAAGAAAGAAACGGAAAATGAGAATGAAAGAATCGCGAACGAGACGCGAGGCGTTCCGCGAGCATGCAAAATGTTGCTGCTCTCGACGATCTAAAGAACATTTCTCGTCTCTCGTTTCTCTCTCGGAGCGACTGTTAACGCGAACGTGTAATTACCGAGATATGCGTCCTTTATGGATCCCGCTTTCCTCGTTGGGTTAAATATCTTCGAAACGTTTTTAACCTAACGTAATCGCGCTACGGCTTAAGACAGAACGCCCATCGGTGGTATGTATATCTTGCCTGTGATCGAAATATTACGATACTTTTTCGTGCGATAGAATATCTCGTAGATCGATTCCACATTTTCCGTACGGAAATTGCTATGTAATAGATTATAGTAAAAAATGTCGATTAATTAGCTATCCATCCTGTATCACGGTATCTAGGTAATATAGGCAGCTAAAGGAAAAGGAAATTTCAGTAACGCGATTAAAATAAATTTTTGAAGTAGGATATTCCTTTTATCGATCGATCTCGAATCAAAAGTATATCTTCTGTATGATTATTCGTGGCTCTAAAAAATCGATATACCTCCTCGTGGTATCAAAAGGATGAAAACGTTCTTATATATTAAGAACGTCGGCCGTTCGAAGTTAGAAAAAAATATTTCCTACATAAATTCTTCTCGGCGCTTCCCCATCGAAAAGAATTCACCGATTGGATCACCCGGTATATAGATCAACCGTACACGATGCTGCCTCGATGGCGTGGCGTTCTCGGCAGATAATTATCACTAACCATCAGCTATTTGCGAGGAATGGCTGATAATTGCAACGTTGTTCAAGCTCTACCGAACGATAAACCCGCCTAGGACTCCTTTTAGACAAGCACTCGCGGTCACTGCGGTTCCCACCTCCTCCTCCTCCTCCACCATCTCTTCCTTCTCTTTCTTAGCCTGCTCCTTCCCTCGAGCAGCGTGCTTTTTATGGCCTCGTCGCCTCGTTTCCTTCGCGTGGCATTTCGAAGGAGCCGTCACGTTGCGTTCGAAACCGAACGAACTATCGGAATGTTTATCCAAAGATATTACTTAGAACGTTTTGAATAAATTATGGGTTTACTTAAGTTAAAGTTTTAACGGTACTTAAAAGTATTGCTCTTTTTCTCAGTCTTACCCTATATATCTGTCGGTACTTATAAGTATCAACTTAAAATTATTCCATTAAATTATTATGACATTTATTTCCTTCTCCATTGTGTTTAAAATATACCAAAAGCTATCTAATGAGACAAGCATTTAATGAAAACGTCATGAGTAATTTAATTCAAGATGTAAATGATTCAAAAAAGAAAAGAAGGAAAAGTAAATAAAATATAACAATGATAAGATACTTAACAAAACTAATTTATTCGTTAAAGAATTTAGTATTTATAGAGAAGAACTCTTTATTCTGTAATATAGACGCAGGTTGCTCATCACTGTTCTATAATATATGTATGTATAATAATTTCTAGATAACGTATCGTATATGTACCTACACATTTCTTCTTGGATATTACTTCTTTATTTTGAAAGCCCGTAATATCGTTTAAGTATCATTTATTTAATAAGATTTATCTGCTAATTTATATATGATTTTTAACGTTTACCAATATCCCATTAAACGATCTATGCTTAGGCGATCGAAAAAATTTATATTACCGAGAGGGTTAATTCGATCACACGGGTGTATTCGATATGTAAGCCAAACGACACCTGAGATAGGCGCCAATGATAAGAAAAGTATTTAAATATTCTTTTTTTCAATTTTTCTTATTCCGGACGATCAACGTTAGAACTCTTATCTACGTCGATCCTACGCTACGTTCGGTGCAGAGATTATAACGCGCTTCCGAGCAAAAATATTCAAACGAGTTACGATGCGAACGTGTTTTCATTCAAAATAACATAGCAGAGTGGATATATCGGACTACCGGTTGCCTTTCCCGATGTTATTACCGTGAAATTACTGGCGGTCGTGCGGCGACGAATCCTCGTGGCGGTTTCAAACGTGGCTGACATGTCCAAAGAAAGAGAGAGAGAGAGAGAGAGAGAGAGAGAGAGAGAGAGAGGAAGAGAAACGGGAAAGGAACGAGGAACTTGAGCAACGTCATCTTGCAACAATTTTTCGATGTACAAACCATGGTAGCGATTTACGTCACGCAAATGCTCCTAGTAAGTGCTGATTTTAATACATTCGTCTTCGGGCCTCGATTACCGTCATCGTATAAAGCTAATGAGTTGGAGGAGTGGCAAGTAGGTACGTTCCAGATAACGAGCAGGTGAACTCGTCGAACAGTCATTGTTCCTATTCGTCATGAAACGTCATTGGTGTTACCCTGAACTAGAACTAAAAGATCTAGATTTTCGACAAAACCCTTTGCACTCCTTAGGCGCCATTTTTACGCTATACTATGCTGGATTGCAAACTTTAAATCTCACGTCTCATTTCTTGTATCGCAAACTATTTTAATTAAATAAATAGATCCGTAATAACGTTAACATCCTTTTTAGTACAACAGAAGTTTAATCGTCATATGATTAAAATAAAAAATGTCTCGGAGTTGTTGCACCCTTAAGTAAAAAAGACTCGGAATGTAAAGGGTTAGTAATTAAAAATTAATTAGGATTAGTAAATAAAATTAACGAAAATGGTGTAAAATTCGTATTAATGTTACAAAAATATTTGTTTTCGTCTTATCAAGCTTCATCCTCGTCCTCTTGTCCACCCACTCTTCCTCTTCCAGCTTCTCAACAATTTTTGTCACACGAGTAGAACAGTAGATCTCGAATGATCACTCATTGTCAGACATGCGCGCGCGCGAGTACTCCTTCTGGTATTAAATCCAGCAAAGTGGGAGAAGAGAACAAGCACGCTACGTTAACGCCACGTTACGGGCTTACTCACGAAGCGCTGCTTGGATAACTCTCTTATTGCCCTGTAAATCGTAATGTTACACCAGCAATTTAATAAGCCAGCCGCGTTCACTTATCCCCACTGACGAGCACGGGCGCACATAATAATGTTAATGGTGGCGAGTATATCTTCTAGGACAGCGGAGAGGCTGGTAAACGCGCGTATATACGGCTACACCCACGTGAATCCATCCGCTCGTCCAGCTTGGACGGTTCCTATGGAAACCTTCCTTCTATCTACAGGGTGATCCTAAAGTAACGTCCGGATACCATTCGGTATTAAAAATTTAATAAGAAGCTTTCGAAGTAGCAAAAATATTCGGATACTTTCTAAACGATATTTTCACTCTTCTTTCTGCTTCTTTTAATATTTTATATAAACTTCTTTTTACAAATTTATCATCGGGCGAATGCCGAACATCGATTTCAGGTTCCGAAATTATTCCACGAGATTCGACGCGAACGCACACGAGGCCGTGATAAAAAATGCGCCACCGTCGTTGATGAAGTAATTATTTCGAGTGACCGTCGAAGATCGATACGATTCGATCGATCGACGCGACGGTTCCAAAAAAATTGCGTCCGAACCGTCTGCGGCTGCAGCGACGAGTCCGCTAATCGACGATCGTCGCTTCGCGACTGCAACGATCGATAAAAGTTAATTTGCGGCTGACAAGCGCGGATTACCACGGAACCGCGCTCGCGACGATGAGTATCCGCTTTA
Source organism: Odynerus spinipes (assembly GCA_032403825.1). Classification (NCBI taxonomy): domain Eukaryota; kingdom Metazoa; phylum Arthropoda; class Insecta; order Hymenoptera; family Vespidae; genus Odynerus; species Odynerus spinipes. Next base: position 2,944,004 of record JAIFRP010000045.1, on the reverse strand, counting down.
GTTTGAGGCAATATCATTATTAAGGCGTAATGTTTAAGGTATAAAGGTAATAAATCAAATAATTACTTTTCCATATAGGCGACTCGATGTAGACCTGATCGATGGCGACGTCTTACGCGCAAATAGCACCGGTTAAGCGAATTTTAATTTTACGCCCGTGTACATACATACATTAAAAAGCTGGGGGCGATCTGAATAATAAAACTTTCAATCTTCGAGTTATACGATATCATAGAAACGCCTTGACGCCTCGGAAATTTACGGCCTTTTTTTCGATTTATATATTTTTATCTAGGCATCGTCATTTACGCTTTACCTAGCGGAATCCAAAAAATCGGATTTTTTATGCCAGAGCTTATTAACCGGGATTCGAATATTCCAATTTTTCGAAACTAGTATCTACGGTATCAGTTATGGTATTGTTCTCGTGTTAGCGATCGTATTATAAGCTCTCCATGCGCTTCAAATGTTAATCTTATAAATAAATGTTTAATTTTTAAAAGTTGTAGGTATTTAGAAATAAGCATATACATTATTACATGATAGCCTAACAGAGCCGGTAGATATTGACGACGTGTTTTCACTCCACACGGCCGGTAGGTAAAACAGATTGATCTATCGCCAGGGAATCGATGGTAATGATATATCACGTGTGATATCGATACTTCCAAAAATATTATTAAAAGAATCCATCGACTTCAGTAATATAGAATGAAATCGATCGCAAATGAGCTATCGTATCATTCCTATCGCTAAGTAGAATCTTCGTGATATATATATATAGACACAGTATAAAAGTAGGGTTACCTTGTCAAACGAAAAAGATTCGTATTATATATGTTACTTAATTCTGTCGTGATTCGACTCTCGTCGGGGTTGCGGTCTTTAGAGTCTCCTCTTAATTTAATATTCTCCGCGCGTCCTAGAAGCTATTCACCTCGATTATTCGTCATTCGTCTCTTGACGTCTCGAAGGAAGAAAAAAAAAGGGGAAGAGAAGGAGGAGAATATTACTCGACGCAATCTCTTGCCGAGAAAAATTACGAAGTCGAACGGCGGACGCGTTCGGTCGGGCTACCTGATAGAGAGAGAAAAAATGAATATAATTCGAAAATTAGTTATATATGTATGTGTGTGTCCTAACTCGATAAATAGCATCGACGATACTATCTGTCATATACGCGTAGCAATTAAACAGCGACGTCCTTCCTTTAACGAAGACTAATGACGATATGTATCTCGAATTATACGAGATTTGTGGGTATCGTTTCATTAAGATTACAAATTCACTTGGCCTTGGTAATTTTCATTATGATTTTTCGAGACACCGTTTAACGCTTCTTTTGGCATTTTGTATATTCATATGTCTATGGCAGATGGTTCTTAACCCTCTTTTATATTTGTACTTTCATTTCTGGCACGCGATGCATTAAACCACGTTGATTTCTTTTATACTGATCTTAGATTTGTTGACCCCATTTCTAAAATAATTAGCTATAGGTACAAATATAATATCGAATCTTTTTTGGATCAATGTTACGGTTACTGGATTTATAATTTGTGCTATGTCATACATATATTGTAAAACATAATATATTATACAACACAATAAATAAATAAATAAATAAATAAATAAATAAACGTTTTACCGGTCCTCCCTCGTGACGTTCATTCGTAAAACGCGCGGTACGAGATCGATACTTTCGAGGGAGTAAAACATTTCGCGCGATAAAATAAATAATCGGTAATCGGACGAAGTTAAGTATCGAAATAAATTGCGCGGGATCGACCTCTAGTTAGCGGAGGTAGGAACGGAAACGAGGCTACGCGGAGTGGCTCGAGAGCAAAGTACCGCGGAAAGGAGGAGGAGGAGGAAACAAAGAGGAGAGCGAGTACAAGGTAGGGTTGGGGGGAAAGAGTAGAAAGAGCAACAGAGAGAGAGAGAGAGAGAGAGAGAACGAAGAGGCGGGCGAAAGCGATGCGTGTGGGTTCAGAACGGGGGTGTCGGGTTACCAATGAAATAGTGGTACCATTTTGTTTACAATATTGTCGGGGGTGTTCCCGAGAGAGAAGAGAAAGAGCAGGATAGCGCACACAAGAGAGAGAAAAAGAGAGAGAGAGAGAGAGAGAGGGAAGGTAAAAGAGAGAAGCAAAGTGTGTATCCGCACACTTAGACTCGTTCTCTCACAGCGCACGAAATACCGTGTAGAATGTCCAAGCTGGAGAGTCATGTGTACAAGGTCCACCGATCCGGAAGAATTATCTTCTGCCGGAGTCCGCAGGTTCTCCGTAGAAGGATCTTGATTGGACCGATCCTTTCACGCACTTATATAGACTGCCGTGAAAGGTAAAGATCACCGTATTCTCTCTCCCTCTCTTTCGTTCCTTTCTCCACGCTCGACAATACGACTTCATCGTAATGAGAAATCCACGAAACGAAATCTCGTAATTAAAGGTGGCCGTCTCGTAAGAATACAAATCTGAATAATACTTCGGACCGCCCAAGGATTCGAAACCGAGCGGTCGTTTTCGTGCACATTCGTGCACCGAATGCAACGGACTACTCTCGGGCATTACTCTCTCCCTCTTTCTCTCTCTCTTTCTCTTATGCGAGAGCAGAAGTACTCGTAGAAATGCAAATACAAGGGAAATCGTGGGGAACTCGGTGAAAGGGTGGAGGCTTGGGGGAAGAGGTTAGCTGGGCAAACATGTGGTTACGCGGCCGACGTTGGCCCAGGTTATGATAGGTTCGCGTGGCTGGCCCACATTAGACAGATCGAGGAATCGCGATCTGGAATCGTAGAAATCCTTCCTGGGCCGGATGATACTCGGTTATTAGATGTTACACGCGGTGCACACGGCGTAGCCAACTTACCCTCTATCTTTTCATCTCCATCTCCCCCCCTCTTTCTCTCTCTCTCTCTCTCTCTCTTTCTCTCTCTTTATCTCTCCCCTCGTTTCCGTCTCTCTTTCTTTCTCTCACGCTTTCTCGCAACCCTTCAAAGTCCTCTACGAAACGGATCGCTAGGTGGCCAGGGTATAAACGACCTCCCGTCTTCGAGGTCCGACCTATCGACGTTACGTTCGTACGATCGAATGATTTCCACCGTGTAATTCCGTTTCTTCGATTGCCTTCGCCGTCCACTTGAGAGGGGGAGAAAGAGGAAGATGAATCCCTCACGAATCGGGAGAAGAAAATTGCTGGACACCTTCTTCCTTTCGTCGACGTTCCTTTTCCGTATCGCGGGACTCGAGAGCTCTGGGTTCTCGAGACACGAAGAAACGAGCTTTCCTCTTCAAAGTTAATGCTAGATTCATCAGGAGGACAGGCGGAATCTTGAATTTCTTGATGCTTGAAAGATAATTGAGCGATCTCTCCGTATACAGTTGTGATATAGGTAAGTACCACTGTGAATGAATTTGCGAGTTGGCTTTGTAACCTCTTCTCAAGTACCTATCTGTTCAAAAAATTAGAAAAGCATTAGGAAATTTCTTCCGTAGTTATATTTTCTTCGTGTTAAATTTACAACGATTAAAGTAATAAAACGAAATTTAACGAAATAACGTTATTACGAATTTCTTTTCGTTCATATTCTCAAATAAATATTCAAAATTTAATTTAATTCGTAATCCACCAGCTTCGAAAGTAATATTCTTATAATAATCGAGATTAAATTAACATATCAAAATTATTCCGATACCTAACACGATTTCAGTAATCATTTCCACTCTCGTGCGACTTAGACTCACGCCGCGACGTCACGAAAGAGAGAAGCCTTCGCGAAAGTCACAAAGACCAGCGTAATTACGAGGGTCGAGTATTCATTAAGCCGATTCCACCTCATGCGAGTAGTCTCTCCCCTATCCCCCCTCGGCGAAGCGATCACGCTCGGAGGCCACTTTTGTTCGTCGGCTAGAGTAAATGCTGCCTCGTCTCGATCGGACTGACCCCGCGTGCTGGTGTAAGCGGACCTCCAAATAACTGCATGAAGAAGAAGAAGAAGAAGAAAGAGAAGAAGAAGAAGAAGAAGAAGAAGAAGAAGCAGGGTGAACGCATGGTTGCGCCTTTACGTGTCGACGGCTATGTAAACAGAATGTAGACGGACGATCAATTTTAAGGGTCTCGTGACACACGGCTTGTTGGTTTAAAGGTTTAAACGATTGCATGATTATCGGTTAGCAGAATAGATAAATGGCAGCGTGCAAATCGTGCGTTTGCATTTTCCGTCCTCGGTGGAAAATTTATTTGCTTGTTCAGGGATGATATAGTTTGCTTTTACAAGATGATCAGACATGGAAGCACTTTCCTGGTGTGTGGCATAGGACTATGTAATTGTTTGACTGTCTAATTAATCTTTTGATCTAAATGCTTGAATATAGATACTTTTTAGTTTCTATAAAAAAAATTCGGTGAAATATAGGAAATTTATAATAGTTTTAGCGATTGGTAACTATTTGACAGGTTAACGTTAGAATTACCGACCATTGACGTACACCTATTTCTACCAGACCAGTCAAAATGACTGGTTATCTATAAAATACATTATGCAAGGAAAAGAAACCTTTATTGATATTTTTTACTTTTTATATTGTTAAAAATATATATGCATAATATTGTACATATTTATACTACTTACATTAGAAACACACTCTTTTCATACTTAAATTTGAGTAATTTTTAAGTGAAGCTTTAAAACTAGTCATTTCTACTGATCTGGTAGTTCTAACGTTAATAAGTTCTATGTACTGAAATATATAACGAAATTAACCCTGTATACAACTCTCTATCACTTTCAGTTATTTTTTAATACAAGTTATACACCCACGCACAAAATATCTACTTTCGATCTTCTTCTCTCTAAAAAACTACGATTAACCGCTACGATTTTTGAGCAAAAAGCGATAGCGTTAGGTATAGTGACTTTTTACGATCTCCACGATCGATCTACCAGCACGAGAGAAAGAAAAGAAAAGAAAAAAGAGAAAACGAGAGAATCACGAAAGTACCGATCAATCGTGACGCATCGTTCGACTTTAATTTGGATTTTACGAGCGTCGTTAGCTGCTCCCGTCGGTGGTCCAGTCCAATGGACCGATGCGTTTCATCGTAGCTACAACTACGAACACTCGCATACTCAACCTACGTACATACATATAGGTACATACACTTATACATACCCACACGTATCTACGTAACACACCGTAGATTTATTTCGTGGCACACATTCACGGAAAAAGGTCGTGTCGGCCGCTTGTTATTCAAATGCAAACATCGTACGGCTCGGGAGGACACCCACCCTCTACCAGCATCCTCTGACTTATTAGCGCGAGAAATCGAAAATCCTCGCCGTTGTTCGGAATGCGAGGAGTATCGAATGACTCCGGGAGGAATAAAATCGAAGCACGGTCCCCGAGCCAGTTCCTCGCGTTTGAAGAGAAGGAAGCGTGAAAATGGTAGACGATCGACAACACTTTTATAGCCCTCTTATCTCGGCAGCTAATAACGACGTTATGGCGTCCCGTTTAAGATAACGCAAGGAAGGCGGCTCGGACGAGAAAGCCTACGACGAAAGGAGCAGCCTCCGCGAAGCTTCGAAACTTTTGTCTAGATTTCCTCCCTCGAGCTCGTCTCCTCGTGAGCCCTCTCGGCCAGGGCAGCGACACGCGTGGAACATTTGTCAGACACTTTAGGACCTGTCGGGCCATTGTTTTCCCATCGATTCCGCCTTGGAAAGCACGGCTTTAACCGGTGTTTTACACGCTCGGTTCCTGGAACCGGATCCTCCATCTGGGATCTCAGGCTTGTGGTATCCGAGAGCGGTGCGGCGGGGGAAAAAGAGAGAGCGAGAGAGTCGGGAGAACGGGAAGAGAGAGAAAGAGAGGACCAGGTATACATGGCCTGGAACTCAGGGCCCATTTCGCCTGTCAGGCCCTCTATTCCGTTGCCCGTGCAGGAACTTTTGCTCTCCCTTTCTTCTTCTTCTTCTTCTTCTTCTTCTTCTTCTTCTTCTTCTTCTTCTTCTTCTTCAAGATCTCGCTTTCTCTTCTCACTATCTCTCTCTTTCTTACTTCTACCGTAGTTTATGGTCATCATTACCCTCCATCATAGCTCGACTTGGATTAAACGATTTGTTCGTGTTCACGGGTTATTTCATTGGTCACACGTATCACCTCGGCCACCCGCTGTATTATCGATGTCGAGGTATCTTCCTTAATCCTCAGCTGCGCTCGTCAAATCACCGTCGAGCTAACTAATTACCTAAACCTGTTTTTTGTTTTCTTAGAAAAGTTCGACGTTTGAATTTTTTAATATGGAAATTTGTTAATCTGTAATTAATATGAAATGATAAATAATTCTGATTGAAAATGCTCGAAAATGTAATAAGCATTTTTTGCTTTTACCTTAAACGTTCGCTAATCTATCCTAATTTACATATGACATTAGTATCGTATCGCTGAATGCCTAATGCGAATTATATCGAGAATACGAAACACGATAAAAGTAGTTTCGGTATCGTAACGCTCCTTAATTCGCGTGCGAACCCTTAACCTGCTCGAGTGAAATGAAGTCGTCACGCATGACTTGGCTTTATCTGGTAATCTGATGATAGTACAATCTGGTACATTACGCGGTTCAAGACCTTTGCACGTTACTTAGTACACTATACAAAACATACACGATGTAATAAGTCATTGTATAGGCGTTCCTACAAATTTCTGAAGATTAATAGTTCGATTCTAATAAAATATTGATTTTTCTTCAAAACTACGAGACAAACATCGGTTTAATACGTCAGAAAATGCAAAGCATCGTAATAAGCAACATTATTTCGTAAGGTAGAGCAACAAAGAGACTAATACGACATAATTAAAACGTTATTCCATCTTCTATCGATATTTACTATTCCTTGCTTCGGAAACTCTTATATCGTCGCTCGAACGTTATCGGTAACCTCATTACGCACTTTTTTCGACATTCGACTCGCTTCGAAAGAGCTGTAGATGCAAGAACAAAAAAGAAATTAATGAATCTCGGAACGTCCAACGTCACCGAGGTTATCGTCGTTATCGCGTTACGAGCGAGTCATTAAGCACCTACCGAATCTTTCGGCAACGGAACACGAAGCTACGGAAAACCGAGAGAGATTCCAAGGGTTATCTCTTTTCTAACCAGTTACAAGCCGGTCCGATGCTAAACGGACAAAAGGAAAGACAGGAGATCGCATTTTTACGCGTCGACGGTTAACGCGGAATGAAAGCAATGATTTTCACCTTATCTCGGCGGGAACTTGTGAACGGTGCGAGCTGTCCCGATTAACAAATTTGTAAACTGCGTGGATATAAAGTACGGGTATCGGAAAAAACGCTTGAACGTTTTTAAAACTGTTTTCTGTGAATTTGTTACATACACGTATTTACATACGCCTCGTTAAAATAATTATCCCCTTGTAAGTCTGAATATCGTCAAATTGAAATGTCCTAAATAGGAAACAAACAATAATAGTTGAAGAGTGGTAATTAAAAATGGCTTAAGTACCAAAAACAGAGTTTTAACCTAATCGAGGAGAAAGGAATAAAATGCAAATAAAATCATCGTGTCAAATTTAATTATGTAATTACTGAAACTTCAATTTTTAACTCTGCCACTAAGTCTCTGTTTTAGGCTAGAAGTCATGATTTAAAAAAAATAGCACTTAGACCCTTTCTAATTTCCATTCTTCAGTTAACCCTTCGAACGTTCTCCTGATCTGAAAACTAGTCTATCTGTTGGATCTTCCCAAGAAACTTTTCTACAAGAAAATACAAACAAAACAAAAATAAAAAAGAAGAAAAAAAGAAAAGGAGGAGGACATCGAGGTCCGTACGAGCAATTTGCAGCATCGATCGACTGGTTTCGTGTCGCTGAACATCGACTATCTCTCCTCGGACACACTCGTATCCATCGAGTATATATACTCGTTGAGTACTGGTTATGATGAATGGAGGAGCGAGAAGGAGGTACGAAAGAAGGCAGAGCGTTCCGCAGGGCAGAGGTGTCGTCCCGTCCTCTTCGCGCGCTCTTTCCTTTCCACCTATCCACCTATCCTCCGTCTCCTTCTCGAAGGAAGTAACAGTATCCGAGTGGATGGATTCCGTGCGAGGTGTGCGAGATGTGCAGGGACCATGTGGATTGTGTGCAGAATGAACGCAAACTGTGAGGGTAATTTGCAACACTGGCAATTTACATAATTAGCAGTTCTGAACTCCGGGCCCTTGGACGACCCCCACCCCCGAGATATTTCCACTCTCTCTCTCTCTTCTTTCTGCCTCTCTCTCTCTCTCTCTCTCTCTCT
>JAIFRP010000045.1:2905797-2916326 GCA_032403825.1 Odynerus spinipes | reverse complement strand
AAAAAGGGAAATACTATCAATCGAATGGCTTAATTATTGCTAACGACAAAGTAGAACGACCTCGCGATCGGGGCTGCAATCGTTCAGGTAGGCACGTGTTGGATCGCGCAGATAATGCATATTAGATGCAGCAGGCTCGTAGCTAATTGCACTCGAATACGATTCTCAATGCAGGACATATGCCAATGCCAATGACGACAAAACAATTGCAATTATACGGGTAATGGGTCGCTGAGTAAGACGAAAAGACGTTCGAAGTGATGCACAAGTTGCAAAGTAATGCACCGGTGCAACTAGAGACACGTCGTCTGTTCGAGAGGAAGACAGCGGTAAAGATATTGTCGATTAACGGGCTGTCGATGAAAACGGCTGACGTTTCAGACGATCGACGAACTTGGAGATCGTTGCTTTACGGTAGGGAAGACTAAATTCGGTGCTTGAAGATACGAGAAGAGAACGTAACAACGACGACGAACCGATTTGATCGATGTAGAAAAAGGACTGAAGATCAGAGAGAGAGAGAGAGAGAGAGAGAGAGAGAGAGAGAGAGGTATCGTCCCTCTCGAGTTGTTGGAATCTCTCGTAGACGAAGAAGGATCATGTGATGGAACGTGGGAGAGACGGGATGCAGCACGATTCTCTCGATCTTCTCGCGAAAGATCGAAACGATATCGACCAGTGGATGGATTTGTCTCTCTCACTCTCTCTCTCTCTCTCTCTCGTTCCTTCTCCTTGTCTCACACCAAGAACCCTTCCTCGTCTATGCGCATCTCCTAGACATCGCCTAGGGCTCGTTCGTTCCGTTCGACGTAAGACGTAGAGGAAGGTGAACGGAGAAGACGCAGGAGGAGAGAGAGAAAGAAAGAAAATCAGAACGAAAGAGTAAGAGAGAGAAAGAGATAGAGAGAGAGAGAGTGAGAGAGTAAAAAAAGTTCCAGGGCTATAATTACATCGAGCTTGCGTTGCGGCATCGCAGCTGAGACGCCTTGAGCGACTCGAAATTACTCAAAAATAAGACTAAATGGTAAACGTATCAAATTATACTCCTCTCCTTCCCCTCTTTCGTTCCTCACTCTCTCCCTCTTTCTCTTTCTCTTTCTCTTTTCGCTCGGCATCGTCGGCTCCCGCGCCTCGCTCGCGCCTCTCGCATTCTACCGGCGATTTCTTTGCCATGGAAAAAGAACGAGGGCCCGTTCTACGGACCTAATGTGTTTTTAATTGTTACCAAGCGTGCGTCGCCGGAGATCGCGCGAGGTGAACGATATACACGTACCTACGTTACGCGGAGGTCCTTGCCTGTCGATTTGTAATAAGAGGTGATCCGTTATCGTCGTGTAAAATTCCGAGATTTCGTCGAAAATTGTATACCAGCGATTAGAATAAAACGATGGGACGTCGAATGGACGATAAAAACGATCGTAATTACGGTAGATCTTCATATAATATGGTTAGAAAATTAAGGAAACCTCATACGAGACGACACACGGCGAGAACTTTTTAGTTTTATGATGCATAAAGAAAAAATAATATTTCGAATGTAATTTCTCTTTTATAAGCTAATTTACATAATATCGTATTACTTAGGAATTCAACCACTGCGTTATACGGGGATCTACTGTATTCTAATTATCGACGGCCAAAATTTTATGTTGACAAGCGTATAAATAAAAAAAGCGATAATACTTGGGTACCTGCATAATAAACAATGTTGCCTCGAGCGATAAGAGAAATATTTGTTTGCATAAAATAGCAATATTCTAAGCAACCCAAGCCGTTCCTTCCGTACCCGGAAAATTGCAATGAACGAACGCGGCGACGGTTCCGCTCGTATCGCAACGTAATAGAGCAACGACTACGAGAACATGATTAATCGTTCCAGTACGATTATCGGTTGCTCCGATCGCCGCGATAATTAATTTTTCCTTCCTCGGCGAATTAATTCGTTCTTATTAGAGTATCCTAATAAACCCGCGCAGACGTTTATTTCGCGGAGCGGGTGGATAATAAAGGCCGCGACGGTGCATTAACAATTCCACGCATTAGATTATCCAAACCGGTTACTTTCTAGCTACGTTTGCGAGAACGCATGCGGTCTCACTCGAGCAACGATAAACGCGTCTGTAATGAACGATTAAAATTTAATTGGACGCGTGTCTCGTCAACGATACACTCTCGGTGTGTACGATCGGGAGATAGGTCCTGAATGTTACGCGATGAAAGCTCGAAATCTTCAAAAGCGGCTCTTTCTTATCTTTAGCGGTGCCCTAGCATCGATGTCTACGCATTCGTGCTTGAAGTTTTCTTGAAACAATACCTCACCATGTATACTTCCACACATTTTTAAATATAGTTTAATTCTTTAACACTTTGAGCACCAAACATATTTCGATAGTCGAGAGTGATTGTAGGAACGTTTACAAATTACTAGATTTTCTAATATAGTTTCTAATAATTTTGTTTTAGTATTTTTTCCACTCTACTGTGTATACCTGTGTATTTTTATATATTAAAAGAATACCGCAACCCTTTGAAAAAATAAATAAATTGCATAGACAATTTATACGTCAGCTTTATTTAAGTGATATCACGCTCAAAGTGTTAATAAACGATCTGGTCTATATAAAATCTCACACGTCTACCCTATCCGTCACGTCACCTTTATGTTTACTTACAAAATCAGAATTGTTTAAAACGCTTTGAAGCTTTCACTATAATACTCCTAGAAACAAGTAGGTACCTACCTACCTATACATTCCAAGCGAAAAATCAGAAATCTCACGATGACTCAAACTAGTCACGCGAGTAATCAGTATCAGGAATATGCAACGAGTGGAAACGAAAGGATAAATCATTATCATAATTGTAAGATCGATAAGAACGAATACGAGCTCATCGAAGAGGATTCCCTCCAGCGGGCATCTTCGATCGATTCACAGATACGACAATGCGTCTCACGCACGGGCAGTACCTCGTCACAACAAAAGTCGATCTCTCTCTTTCCACGTCCCGAAGCCTTATCTCGAACGAATCGTAAACAAAATGACAATGAGTGGTCCGAGATAGTAGAAGCAAGCGCGCACGCGCCTGACATCGTTGCATAAACGTTTTGTAATGACAAGTCGAAGTTATACGACAACGACGTCGACGACAAAGACGACGATAATCAAGACGAGTAGCCAGCGACCTTTCGCGAGCACGAGCGAGCGAGTAAACTTACCTACTCGCTCGTGCTGTCACTGACAATGAGATATATGTACGTTATGTTAGTTCTCGCGAGAACGTGCACGTATCAACCTTGCACCGTATAACTTGGGTTTAGTAAGAGAAAGAAAAGGTGTGTGAGAAAGAAAGAAAGAAAGAAAGAAAGAAAGAAAGAAAGAAAGAAAGAAAGAAAGAAAAGGGAGGGGAGAGAAAGAGAGAGAGGAGAATTTGGATTATGGAGTAACGTAAAGATCGTTTAATACTTTGCTACCCGTACCTGTCATATAATTCACGATATCACGATGTAAACTGTCCGATACACTAGCTTCTAATTCCTACAATACTACGTAAACCTATAGTCATGCTGCTTAGGTATACATCTACACGTATCTATAGCTAGCCTTGCCATACGCCCAGATTTGGTTCCTACCGTCAGGGCTAAGTACCTACGTCTTTCTTCATTTTACATTCACACGCACGTTCGATCGTATAGCCAGGAACACTGTTCTTTCGATTTTGCAAGAAAGTTTTCACCGTTACTAAGAACCGCCGCTACTCTCCTCGAGTTCTTATAATTTTAATAGAACGAGAGAACGATCCGAGATTTATCTCTATACCTAGATGGGGTGTAAAAGGAGTCGAATCGATCGTTAAGAGGAAAGAGGGAAAGAGATACGAGGTAGCACAGCGTGGAATGCATTTCGCTTGTAAACGTCTTTGGAAAAACAATTCCGGAACGCCGCGGGACGTATTTTTATCGCGATCGAACGTTCCCTGGACACCTGTGAGAACACAGAGTCCGCGGTTTTCTTGCGTTCGGGTCTTCGCCACGAGAAATCCACTCCCATACCGGCGACGTGACAAGTTCACTAAACTCGGTAATGTTGATCGGCACGACGCGAGGCGACGCGACGAAGCCGTGGCTACTTCGTTATCGATTTTTCAGTCTAAATTATTTAAACCTCTATAGCCCGGTGTTATTTTGAAGTACCGAATTAATTTATCCATATCTTATTGATTAGTTTAATTCTTCACCGACGTTGTACGCCGTTGTAACTCCGAAGTTACAAGGTATATTCGTTATGATAAAATCGTTAAACTATTGAACTTATTATTAAATAATTCGTATTTAAAGATTGATATTTATTTATTTCACGTCACTGCAATTGATTTATCGCCATGACAAAAATTCGGGCTGTAGAGGTTGAAGCTTTGAGAATATTTATTTTTTAGAACGACCGGCATTACAATGTTAAACGTTTTATCAATTCTTCGAAAAGTTTACGTAAAAAGTTTATCGGAAAATTTGTTACGCGCGAGTAATGGTCAGGTCAGACCCGAAGAGAATTTTACATAAATTTTATGGATAGATTTCAACGTTTCGTTAATTAAATACAAACAACTTTGTCTTCGCGGATACGAAAATGTCCCCATAAACTCTACACGAACGACACGTCAAATCTAACTCCTCGTCGACTACGTCGATGCAACCTACGATAAGGTTGAATTTATTCTGAAAGACAAAAAAATCATGACGCTAGGCAAAACTGGCCCCAGTGAATCTCGATTGGGCGTTACTCGCATTTACATTTAGCACCGCCCAATCGAAAACCACCGACGTCGACTCTCGCTCCGTGTCGCGATTTTTTGCATCGTGATATCAATTTCCCATAGTCGTAACGCAACGCATGAACGGATCGATGGAAAAATGTGGATCTTTGTAAAAAGTAGTCGTCTATTTGTCCGACTGTCTATCCAACCAACGAGAAATCATCTCACAGGTCTCGATAAGCTTTATGAAGTCATCGTCGAGATCTAAAGACTATTGTTAAAGAAAGATAGCGACAAAAAAGAAAAGAGAGAAAAAAAAATACAGCACGGTATCGAACGCGTACCTACGGTGGAACGACGATTTCGACGCGTTTCAGAGCGAAGACAAAAAAAATAATAGCACTCGTAAGGGAGCAACCATGAGAGAGAATGGATATACAATGGACGAAGAAAGAAACGTGCCTGTATAACGGAGAATACGAACAAGCGCGAAATCAACTACGGGGAACTACTGTAAAAAAAGAACGAAAGGAAGGACCACGGGCTGGCTCCTATTGTCGAACGTGGACACCCTGCGGTGAGAGTGTCACGGGGATAAAATGACGCTTTAATAATACCGATTAACTCGGCATTGTGCTGCTCCGGACGACTTTTTCGGTACCGTCGATCGCGAAGCGAAGATGTCGCGAATATTTTTCTCTTTTGACTGTTTCTTTTTTGCATTCCTAAGGCTCGGGGAACGTAGGCAGAAATTAATCGATCTCGTCGTTGAAATCTCCAGTCATAAATCCTGTCGATGCTGATTCCGTACAAGCGTAGTGCGTTCTATTTATAATGTTATTTATTGGAAAGAATTTAAGCACGTGGTTAATATCTATAGCATTAACAAACAATTACATTTAGAAAATACGAAAAGTTCTATAGAATTAACAGAAAATCATATTTATGCCACATGAAAAATTCTATGGAGTTAACAAAAAGTTATATTTAGAAGATATAAATAAAGCTCTTCAGAATTGTTACGTTACGATTCAATTTGCATAAGCTCGCGAGACAAATCGAGAGATATTCTACCGATTTTAATACCACGAAAACGTTTAACAAAATTTAAATCGTCACGGTACGGTAACGGTCGAAAACAAATTTGTACAACGGCGCTTAAAAAAAGATCCCAAGTAAACCGCAAGTAACACGATACCTACGGAAGATCTCCAGATTCGATTGCGCGGCAGTGCGTAGGAAGATTCGGCGATCTCGCGATCGGTATAGCCACGGCAATGTGTTAATACGATTACTTATCGGATCGAATCAGTGATCCAGTATTCCACACTTTTAACATAACAATCGGTCAACGTCTTAACTTACCGTCGCGTAACGTTGCAATTCGAAACCCTAATTCGCAAAAAACAGCACCGCTCTAATTTGTCTATCAGAAGATGTAATAAAAAAAGTCTAAAAACATTAATTATATGGACATCGTGCAATTACTCGGAACATACTGGCGCTCTAAATTAATGGACTTTTCCAAGCGGGTAAGCACGTGATCTTTAGAAAAACGTCGATCGATCGTCGCGCACGGCTCTCGCGTTTCCTGAAAGTCTATATTTGCAGGACATGAAAGGAGGAAGAAATTAGATCCATCGGCCCTCAATTCCGAGAATTAAAAACCATTTGTAGCGGGCGCGAGCGCGCGCGCTCTCACGCGGGTGCACTCGCGAGACGAGACGAGACGAGCGCGAGATCACGAAGACAAAGATGGCGTCGAACAATTTTTTTTACGGCGGAACAAGTTTCGTGTCCTCCTCAAGTATATATTCCTCTACCGGGTGGCACGCCTCATTCCGTATAAGCGCCGATCGCGGTAAATTTATGGTAATTGCCTTTTCTACCTGTCAGAGACGTTCTTTCTTCGTTCCTCCCCTCTCCCTCTCGGTTTCTCTCTCTCTCACTCTCTCTCGTTTTCCTCACCTCTCACCCTTCACCCTATCTTCGTATTCCTTTCATTAAAGAACTGACCTCGTAAGAAGAGTTCAGAAAGCGGGATGCCATTACCGGTCTCTCTAACATCGATACTCGCAAATTGGATTCCCACAAAAGATGGATACTCACTCGGGGGTGAAAATAAGAAATCATCGGATCTCGAGTTCGCGCGTCAGCGAAGGAATCGAATGAACGTTCGAGGCGATTACGACGAGCGCGACGTAAACGATTTCTCGTTTACCCCGCATTGTTTACACACCGCGTAGCGAGCGCGATAACGAGCCGATAAGGTGGAATTAACGCAAAAATAGCGCGTTACAAAATCTGATGAGGCGTTTGCGTAATTATCGTGACTCTGGTGAGTGGCGCTCGCGTATGTTTACATACATAGGTACGTAGCGCGTCGAGAACACATCGTGCGGGGAAAGAAAAGACTGACCTTTATCGAGAAGCGTCGTCATTTTAGCTCACCGCTCGAGGAAAACGCGTTGGATAGAAGCAAGAGAATCTCGATAAGTCCGCGAAGTACGATGGGGCGGGCTAAACTCGAAGGTAGATTAGAATGCTGTAAGACTTACCACCGGGAAATCTGTGAGGGAAAATCCTGCCGTGCCTGGAGAGTAGCCAGGGATAAAGAGGATAACTGTCCCTCGGCGGTTGATGACTATGAGGCGGAGGATGAGGTCCAGCGGGCGCGGCACCGTGAGGATAAGGTCCGTGAGGTGGTGCGTGAGGGGAGGCCCCGTGATGCGCTTGAAGGGCGACCGCGAGATTCGCAGCTTGGAAGTGCTGAGCCGCGGCGAGATTAGCCGCGAGAGCGAGTTGTTGAGTATGATATTCGCTCTGGCCGGTTTGCGGCGCCGTCGGTCCGTGTCCAGGTGGTATACCGTAGAGAGACTTTAGCTGTTCAGCGGCGACGGCTGCGGCTGCCGTGACGGCACCGGGCGGTGGTGCCAGGTAGTTTGGACTGGGCCTGACTACCCCGGGAGGCGGTTGAGGATGAGATCCTACGGGAGAATCACCGTGTCCTGTTATCCTGTGCGGCGGACTCGGGCTGTCGTTAGGCGTGGAGCCACCGCTGTGACTGAGGACGGTGCTTTTCCCGAAGTCCAGCTGATTGGCGGCGGCACCGAGGTGGTGATGATGATGATGGTGATGGTGACCGTGGTGATTCGCGTGATGGTGGTGATGGTGATGATGATGATGATTGTTGTTGTTATTCCCGGTCGTCGCGTGCGAGGGTGTCCTTCGCGGGTTGTTCGTATAGGACTCGACGGAGGAACTACGGGAGACGGGCCTGTCGGAGCCCTCGGAATGAGCGCCGGGCGATCTCGTCGCGATACGGCGTGCCTTCGGCGAAGAGGAGCCCTCGACCAGCTCCATCGGACTACCGTCATCTCGTTCGATCTCGACGCGTTCCAAGAGACGATCCTTGCCAACGATACGATCCTCGACGACTCGGCCCGGCTGACCGCCGCCGGTACCGGCACCTCCTCCACCTCCGCCACCGCCACCGACGATCGAGTCGATGCTGAAGCCGATCTTTGGCTTCGAGGGCACCGGGACGATTGGCGTCGGCGCGAGCGGCATCATCGTACGATTATCGTACGCCTCACCGAAGGATTGCCCACTTTTGCAAGGAGCGACTGAGTGCCTGCCTTCGGCTCGATCGCTCGAATCAGGTCCACCGCATCCCTGCGATCGAGCTCGCCGATTGAACTCTGTCGTTCGGTTGATCGAGACACCAATCGTGAACCTTTGTCGATGTATACACTCGCGGATCGGATCGAATCAGCCAAAGGAAACAAAGAATCCTCTTTTAAAAAATCCTTGCCACGATTCTCACCGTTACTTTTCCGAATCACCCAAGCAACGTTCGTCCATCGCCGAAGCACGTCTCTCGTCGCACTTTACTCGCTTCACCGAGTTCCACTGAAAATCGTAATCTCCGAAAACGCACCAAAGTCGCGTTCCTTCCTCTACCGCTTAACCACGGCACACAAAATGAACGGGCTGTCACTATACACTGTCTCGCGGTAGGGCGCGGGTGCGCGCGCGCGCCGACTCGTTATCGTCCTCCTCGTTCTCGTCGACGATCGTTAAAACGATCGCTCGGTCCGCCCCGGTGAGGATCTCTTCAACATTTTACTCTTTCCGCGTGGAAGCCGTCGAGGTAGCGGCTCTCTCGGGCGCAGCTCTCTTTCTCTCTCTCCACGCTCCCTGACGGATGATGCTTCTGGCACGAGAGCTTGCTAGTGTTTGAGCAAATTACAGGCTAAACGAGGCGCTCCCGCTCGGTGGTGGGGAGCCGACTCGAGTTAACGCGTATCCCCGCTCCTTAGGCTCACGGGTAAACTCGAGCCCGTGGTGGGGGAGAGCAACGACCACGAATGGGCGTTACTGTGTGGTACCGAGGCCGACGTCGAGGCGTATCCCAACGACGACGCGATTGGTCCGTTCCGGAGAGCTCCGACCGCGGCTACCTCGCTTTCTCGCCCGCTACGTGGATGCTGCGACGAGTGGGGCGACGCATTAGTCGACGATGGGCGTTAAACTCGCGTTTTTGTCCTACGATGAAAATGAGCCGTTTAATTAATACGTCTGCCTCCGTCTCTCTCTCCCCCTCTCTCTCTCTTTCTCTTTACCTTCTTCTCCCTCACTACCCTTTTACGTGCTCCTCCTTGTCTACTCCTCCTCCTCCACCTCCTCCTCCTCCTCCACCACCTCCTTCTCTCTCACTGTTAACTTCCATCACTTTGCCCTTTTTCTTCCCTCTGTCCTTTTCCTTTTTCGTTCTTCTCCGAGTGAGCGAGATGAACGAGATCGCGCTTTTTTCTCCCGTCTTCTCTCTCTTTCTTCCCTTCTTTTTCTCTCCTTGTCTCTCTCGCACGTTTACCTGCGGGAAAAGGGAAAAAGAAGACACGTTTACCCGAGCTGAAAAGAAGCAGAATCCCTTGGGAAGTGCGAACCGCATCGTGGATAGCTCGGAGAGCACCGATTGTCCAAGGATTTCATAAAGGTTGCGAGAATACCCACTTACGAAACCCTTCGCCAGAGCGTAAAACGTTTCTCGAGTCTTCGGATATCGATTCGATTCTCTCCTTCTCTCATAAGTACATAAAAACGTTTTCCCTTTCGAGGTATCTAAATATCTAACCTATATCGATAAGTTAGCAATGGATCGTGTTAGGTACTTGCACAAGACTAAAATTATATCGAATTTCTCTACATCGGTTTAAAGAACACCGCTCTCGATGATTCGTCGTGATTCGATATCTTATTAGTATCTACTAAGACGTTAATTGGTCCCCGTGAATAAATCTACTTTAAAATCATGACTTTTTTCTCTTCTTCTTCTTCTTCTTTTCTCCTACCTTTCTCTTTTTGTTTATAACGAGCGCGGAAAATTACGTGTCTCGAGCATTTAAGAGCATTTACCGCCGTTGAAAATCAGAATCGCGCGCAGTCCGCGTAATTGGTGGAGATCGAGTCTCGAAGCCAAGCGACGATAATTACCGAGAACGTAACCGGGCTACGATACGAGCCCCATAATTCGATCGATGTAATTATATAATTAAGACGTCAGTACCGTCGGTTCTGTCACAATGAATGTGGCGAACCAACGTACGAGATATCGTACGGATCGAGGAGAGTATATCGCCGTGCGACGCGTACCTAATCTTTAAAGAACCTAGATCGATAACGAGAGAGAACGGGAGAACGGATGCTCGTGTTTGAAAGATAAACGCTTGGAAATACCGGATTGATCGTGCCTAACGACTAAGTAGGGGAGCGAG
>JAIFRP010000045.1:2864899-2875425 GCA_032403825.1 Odynerus spinipes | reverse complement strand
TTTTTTTATTCCGAGTATAATTAAACTCTTATTATGTATACGAATAACCAGCTCCTCGAGACGATTTCGTTAAAACATTTGGGACTTCGATAAAGCGTAAAGATCATTTCGATTCGAATCGATTATTCATAATGGCACAAGGTTGCGAGTTTACTTTACCGAAGGCAACTACCGTTCACCGGTGATGTGATCTATAAAAGATTTATTCAAAGCGTGCGATTCACGTTGCGTGCATACGGATAAGTGCGCGGCGCGCTTCCTCGTACGTATCTACCAACGTACGTACGTACGTCCTTACGTTTGTACGTACCTTCAGATTTACGCTTATGGGCTTCCGTCTTGTGCTTGCGCTCTTACGCAAAGAGGTTTCGTCGTGCTTTCGAATCGTATCATTGACGCGTCGTTTTCACGAACTTGGAACGTAGCGAACGAACAAATATACATAATATATCGTGGGCTTGCTGCAAAGACTCTACGAGTCGTCATTTTTGACGCTATATATCAACGTAATATTGTTATATTTAATAAATAAATAAATATAAATATAATTAATTAATTATCTGCGATGCAAATATGTTTGGCAACGGAAGTTTAATGAATCTTTTCATATTATACATTTTTGTAATAGCATATCTACTGATTTGTTTCATTACACTAGAAAACATGAAAGTCAAATATCTCCATAACTAGTTATCGAGACTTTTAGGATTTTTGCATTAAGCCCACGATGTGTGTGTATATATATATATATATGCACGCGTTCAAAAGCGCGTTATTCTCCCACAAAACAGACTGCCTCGTTTCAATGGAACCGCGTTACCTCGGAAAGACAGAGAACGCTAATTTCTTTCGAATCTTACGCGTCTTACTCTCCTATTATAAAGCCTTTAGTACGTTCACCGTTGTTACATACATATATAATAACAGGACGTTCCCGCAAAGTGTTATACACGATATAAGTCTTGTCGTCTTGTAAGATCACACGCCTTGTTATTATCGATTAGACGGAACATTTTTCGAACGATTCGTTACACCCGGTAGAGATGTTGTGTGTATACACACACACACACGTACATTTATCTGGTTCCATTTAAATGGGACACTCTGCCGCGTTTCATATCAAGCGATGCGATTTCGATAGCAGAGAGAAAGAAAGAAAGAGATAAATCAAAATTTGTGAAATAAAAGAAAAAAAGAAAGAAAGAAGTCTTAACGATGCCATCGGTGAACGATCGCGGGGAATAAATTCTTTAAAGATCCGAGTAATGTAACAAAGTCGAATTGCGGTTAAAGATATCGAAGCAGCTGATTACTTAACGCGTGCTCGAAAAAGCTGCGCGACGAAAGCACGAAACTCGATTCGAATGATGATAGAGAATTAAAAACGGTTCGAAACGTCACTTCGAGTGTCACAGTTGTTTTTTAGTGAATATATAGATAGACAACGGTTCTTCTTAAACACCGCGACCCTAAATTCGCGTGGGGATACGGTGTGATTAGTTCTAATGCGAATTAGCTCATAGGCTGTACACATAGTCGACGCGCTTGCGATGTTAACGCGTAACGCATCGTGTCGCGTTTACGATCGATCTTAAATTATGCATCTCTAGGACGAATTAATTAATTAAGCGAGTGTAGCGAAAACGAGATAATAGTCATTTCATTTTTTCTTTTTTTTACGACACGGCAACATTTTCCTATACTTACATGACTCCGAATTCTACGTACGTTCCACCGTGACTGTCGCTTTCAATTCGCTCGCCGCAATGGGAATGAGCCTAGCAATTCGTAGACGCGATACGTTGAAGCCTCGATTATACGAATTCTACTTTCGTTAGAGAGAGATACGCGATAGTGTTTCGTTCATTCGTATTTGTTCAACAAGATTTTTGGCGTCCTTTTTCTTCTCTTTTTTTTGTGTTATATAAACAAATAAGTACTTATTTAAAGAAAGTAGCGAGAACCATTGTGATTATGATTATATTTAGTGACGCCACGTGTCGCGGATAATGCATTTAAAAGTTATCATTACGGAGATAAATGATCACTTTTCAACAAGGATTCGATGATTCGATCAATTTTCGAAGTTATGCTTTTCTTTTCTTTTCTCTAGCATACCTACATATGTATATTTAAGTGCGCATTAAAAGACGAGAAACAATGTTAAAAAGACAGAGAGTGAGAGGGAGGGTGGAGATAGAAGGAAAGATAAAAAATAGAAAAAAAAGAAAATAGTTGAAGCAAGAAGAGGGAAATTACTTTAGCAGAAATTTTGTTCACTGCCGTTTGACACTGTCCACGCGATCGATCGTTTGACGCGATATAATCGGGGTTTCACTGTTCAGCAACGTTTTTTTTCCGAACGCATCTACTCGCTTTATTTCCATCGATAACAATTGTATAGGCAACCGCGTCATTATTTATAAATAAAAAGCTGAAATAGCGAGTCGCGATTAATTTAGACTTACTCGATAACACGTTCGCTTGCTACGTGTACCTATCGTTTCCGGTACATATGGCCTGGAATGATACTTCGAAAACTCTTTGCCAGCGAACGTATTAAACGATACACGATCTCTCGACTATGTTCCACAATGACCGATACGTCACGAAATGAGATGTACCTACCTAGGTACCTACCGCCTATTTACATTCACGCGCAAAGTAAAGAGTCTCCTCAATGGAAACTTCTTTCGCTCGAAATAGAATTTCTTTGTTGGTTTCGTTACTGGTTCCCCGTTTTCTTTACTTAGTCTTCCGGTTGAAAGTAAGTAAAGTTGTAGCGGGAAACGATACAAGTACGTTTCTTAGAATGAAAGAGTCGATTCGGTAAGAAGAGCGCTACATCAGAATTTCGGAAACTTAAAGACGGTGAAGATAATTAACACTTTCGCAGCTGACGTTTCAAGAGTTCGACCTAAAACTTGCAACTGTTGAGCAATTTAAACAAATCTATAGTTCCGTTGCCGCAGGGTTCTTTCATTAAAATGAGTATGAATGAGAACAACATTGCTTTATAATAACGTGGTTATAATCGCTCGTTGTTTAAGATGAAAAAAAGCGACATAGTCCACTTACGAATGGAGTAACCTCCGTCTTTTCGAAGTCGGTTAAAAAGACATTTATACGTTAGCGTAAATCTCAAATTTACAAATATGCGGGTATTAAAACTTACGAAGTGTCGTTAAGTTTGTCAAGTATATATATAAAAAAATAATGAAATGCTTTTACTTACGCATAAAATTGAATATATCGTTTTTTTATGATAATTTTCGAAGTATTCGCCTTAACGCGAGAAAATCCTACAGAATTTTCGGATAAAGGATGCGTCGGGACGGTTCCCGTTTAACTTTGCATACTCATTTTTTTCGTGGATACTTTTTGATTCTGAAACTTCTCACGAAACAGTGCGTTTTTAACATAAATGCGAATATAAAGATAAAATTGACGTAAACTTACGTCGGCGGCGATAATTTATGGATTTGAAAAGGTTACAACGTTGTATCAGTGGAAACCGGCAATAGTTTTTAAAACGACATAAATTTGGGTCAACGGCTGCGGGCGTGTTAATTGTCTAAACTCCCACGACGATTCTTACGTTTCCTACGTATTTTACATCTTTAACCGAAACCTTCAACCGAAGCTTCGTGTCATATTATTTGTCTCTCTACGTCGATCGTCTAAGATTTATCGCCCGTTCCTCGCATACCCTTAATTATATTTGCAGTCAGCGCTTACCAATTCCGTGATTGTCAGTTCCATTGCTTTCGAGCGACTACGAATTTACGTTAATAGCGTCAATGATAACACATGTATGTATGTACAAACAAATGTTACTCGAGAAGAACACCTTCGAAGTCACGATCGAAAGCACACATTGCGTAGCGTTTTATCGTCGTTTATTAATTTTTATGATTTACACCGATTACCAACGCGATATTCGTAACACTCTCGAGAATAATGGAAATGGGAGTGTTAGACCCAAGGAAATTTCTAGCTATTAAGTCTTGTACATATACATATAGGTACCTCATGAACATCGTGTAAAATAAGAATCGTTGAAGTTCATTTGCCATCTTTCAATAAATCTAGAAAATCTTAAATAATAAAATTACCATAGTGTTATATCGTTTATTTACAATACGCCGATTGCCTCTTTTTCTTCTTTACTCTTCATACTCGACAGATTCCCCGAATCATTTCCATTCTATCGATTATTCGGACGAGCGATCAATTGCACCGTCCTTTCGCGTTTTCCTCTTGCCGTGCACCTTCCTAATCGTACCACGCTTCTTACATCGCGATTTATGATACGTAACGTCCATCCTTAGACATTTTACCCATCATCCTTACCTACCGTGCAACAAAATTTGTCGTAAGCCATTATCGACGTTTCAATTAAAGTTAAGTCCAAAGGTTAAGGTAAAGTTTAAAGCATTTAGTATCGTAACTTTATCGCTATAGCGTGCTTCAATATTTAAGTGCCGGTCTATTCTTATTGAACCGGATTCCTCCGCTTCGCGGAACTGACTCTCCTACGCATGGATTTCCTTCGCCGTCATTCAATAAACCCTCTTTCTCTCTAGCTCTTCTTTTTTACTCGTAGCAAGATTCTCCCGTTCCCTAACCTGTTACGAAACTCCTACTAAAACTCTCGAGCAACTTCTTCAAGGACTTCGTCTCTCCAAGATTAATCTTTAGCCTCTACGGCTACTTATATCATCCCTATTCCTTCTCTCCGTATACACGTAATAATGAGAATCATCTGGAGCGCGTAAAAAAAAACTAACATTTCCTGGAACATTAACGTCGATGTGAATCATTCTTAATACCTTATCGTCGGACCATATCGCTGATTACTTACTCCTGATACGGAAAGTAAACAATTTTGTTTAATAAAAAAACTAATAATTTACCGAACTCCTAACGAATATAAAGAAACAATTATTTACATTTGTAAAAAAACAATGAAATACTAAAGAATAGCGTTAATTCGATTTAACAATATGCTAACGCATTCATGCAAAATAATTCAAAATACATATTCATTTGACACATTTTTCCTTGATCCGTAAAGAAATGATAATATTCATTTTAACGAGGTACTGGGTTACTCGCCGATAAAGTGTTAACTCGCGATAAGGAAAAAAGAACAAATAAAAAGTCAAGACAGGGAGACTGTACGATATGCGATCAGTGGTGTGAAATGTGATGATCTTTCACGGCGGTCGTGGTAAGACTGTGCTTAACCTAATGACCGCGACTGAAAAGACCATTCAGCGAAGGTCATCACCCCTTCCTCTTCCCCCCTACCTGTCACTCTCTCTCTCTCTCTCTCACACACACACGCATACATAAACCCTATTAAACGAAACTCTTCTGCGTGCACATAGCCGAATTTATTCGCAAGCGTGCGCGTGCGTCAATTATATTTTAGGAACGGCATGCCAATGACAGCCGTCCTTAATCGGTCGTTCGTAGCTTGACTCATATAATATATATTATAGCTTGGAAAAAGAAAGTTTATAAAATCGAGTTTAGTTCTTCTTCCTCGGAGAGGGAAGTTCCGACGAACGATTCATCGACCTCGTTGAACCTTTCCACTTTTTCTCTTCTTTTTCTCCCTCTTCTCTTTTCTCATCTTCCGCATTCAACGGAAACTTCATTGAGACGCGAGTCGAATGGAAAGGACAAAATGTTGCTCCGTCCTTGCTCGAAAGTACTTACATATGTCTCTCTATACGCACGCATATGCATACACTACCGTTTATGAGTCATCGAAAACTTCGCGATGTGTGTGTGTGTGTGTGTGTGTGTGTGTGTAGAATGAGTTTGAGAGAACATTTAAACGTGTTACTAGAATACTGGCGTATTTCATTAATGGAAGAAAGGTCTTAATAAAAACGCTAGTCTTCGTTTTTTGGAGATACACTAAAATTTTGAATTATAGTACTTACTATCTTAGAAAATATTCGAACTGGCCTTCGTTAAACATGTGCATTCGAATATCTCTTTGTTAGCTTTGTTAAATATTTATTAAAATAGTGAACTATTGATAGTTGATTCATCATGACTTTCGCAGGAACTATTCCAAGGCGTGTTTTTGGTCGCGTCAAATAAATTAATCTAGAATTCTTAGAAAACCTTTCGCGAGAATTCCAAGATTAGTTCGGGCAACCGTATCAAATTAAGGAATTTCCGCCTACGAGAAAATATAGCACTGATATAATTTCTATAAATGTAGTTATATATATATATATATATATATATATATATATATATCTGTAACAAAATACTTATTGACGGTAGTATGCATATGTTCGTACTTTTGGGATCACGCTGTGCTCTTTCGTGATCGTATACTCGCCTATTCGACAGACCGTACGTATTCCCAACGATAACTATAACGATCATTTAAAAGGTCCCAAAGGTAGCATGAACGGGAATATTATGCGTGTAAAAGAGTGCAAAAAAATGATAGCGATCGCACTTGTTTGAAACAGTAGTAGACTCACCGTTTCTCTAGTCGACTCTTAACACGCGATTAGTATAACAATATTTTTCCCCAAAGAGAACACCTAGCGACCCGATCGTACGAGCCGCGTAATCACCGTGATCTAGGCACGACGCGAAACGCTGATCCAATCGTCTTGCGAAACAAGTGATCGTGGCAATCGCGGTAAATCGAGTAGATCAGCCTACGGAATTTATTCAAGTAGTTATCGCGCTAAGTGGAGAAGATTGACCCCGGTGTCCCTCGAAAATGTAGAGTGAACATTTCCGGGCATTATTGTATCTACCATAAACGATATAAGGTGTCTCATTAACGAACGATATGGAGTCGAATATATTGGGTTGTCCGGAAAGTTCGTTCCGATTCTTCGTATACCTACAAATGTAGCAAAACGTATCAATGTACGAACATCGATACTAAAAATGCATTAATTTTGTGTAATAGTATTTAAACAATAGATTTGACCTAGTTTTTTAAAATAAATCGACCTTGGTTCCTTAAATAACTTAATTTTTATCTTTGAATAATTTTCAAAGATAAATAATCTTTCTGATAATTTTCTAATAACTTTAAATTAATAACAAATTGAATTAAATTACATTACATTAAATAAATAACATTTCGTATAATTGTTTAATAAAGTTCGACACAAATTTTCCGAACGATCCAATATTTTGTCCCTGCAGATACGCAAGTATGTGTTTATGTATTTCGACATACTCCATTCGATATAGAATCTAAAAGACTAACGGAATACGATGAATTGCTACCGTTGCTGATAAAAAAAAATCGAATTAACTCGCGATATAGAATCAAAAATTCGTATATAACAAAAGGTAAAGGTATTAGGGGATGTTGAAGTGTCGGTACTCTGTGAGAGACGACCACACGGATACGGAGCCAGGGTCGACACACATCGGTCTAAAAATATTCAAGACGAATTCACCTCACTTTGCGAGAAGAATACGGCTATTGTTTCAAGTTCCTGATGAACTCATTGTTAGCCGTGCTACTGTGAAACACCGCACAGAGAGCATAGTGCTTAATGTCAAGCACCATGCTCTCTGCCTATAGACCTTATAAGACGACCGCGATTCTTTCTCTTTTTCTTTCTCCCCTTAAGGTACGATCCTCTACACGCACGTTTTTATCGTCGATGCTCGCCGATAATCGTCGGGACATTTTTTTTACCGATATAATAATATACGCGATATAGATATCTCTATCTCTTTTACACTTCGAGCGGCATAGGTAATTCAAGGAAAGAAGAACGGATAAGATGAACTCTATTTCGTACGTGCCAATCAATGCAATACGCTATTTAATCGTATCTACATCTATAATAAATTTGATAATAAAATAACATCTATCGGATTAGCGTTATCCGAAGAAGAAACGATATACGACGATAGGAGGATTCTAAATTGGATCGAACGACGACAGAAAGACTTCAGTATTAAAAGCGTTCTAAGTAGCGATGGTTAAGCTTCGATTAACACTTCTCAATCGATCGCGATAAATCGTCGTTGAATCCATATCCATGCGTATTACGTTATACACGATTCTAAGGCTTCGCTCGAATTTCATTCGAATAGCAATAATTCTGCATTAATTGGATTATGCATTTATATCATCGCATGCGATTAGTTAGGATACGATCGTTTCGCTCTTCCTTAACTATTCTCCGTTGACTGTGAAATACCGAAACGGAGATTTAAAGACGTCGGATATCGACGCGACTATCGAATATTATCAATAAAATCCTATGTACATAATAGAAAATGACTAATCATACATCGTGATATTACGCGAATAATTAATACGATCGGACGTGACTCATTATCACTCGTGAGATGATGATTAGTGACTCAAAAAGAATACTGATTAAAATATCGATCTACGTTAAATTATATAACGATGTTCGAGCAACGTCGCGACGTAAGCGTATAAAAAAATAATTGCCAGCAATAATATTTTCCCAGAGCATATCATGAACTCCCTTTTAGCCGATAGTCGTTTCGTGACTTCGAAACACTATATACCTTACCTATGATTGGTTATTAGGACGATTGGTATAGAACAAATTCGAAAGACGATATCGTCGTGTGTGTTACGGTCAAAAGAGAGGATCGCGTGCACGCTATTCCCAAAAGCATTTCTAAGTCCCAGTTATCGATCGTGAGAAGCGGTAACCCCGAATGTATTTATCCGTGTGGGTCACGGTTCGTCTGTGTATATATATATATATTCGCTTCTTTTATCTGTCCCACATTTATTCATGTCTCTGTATTAAGACGTCCGCCTACACGCGAACGAGCGGCGCGCGCGCACGCATGATGCATAATATATATATGTAGTCAATTACCGAAGGAGATTCAAGTATTTCGTTGTGAAATATATCCAACATTGCAGTTTTCACACGTGACGCGTCATAAAGTTAGTGTCATTTTGACGGATCCGAGTGCATGAACGCGTGTGTGTGCGTCCGGTGTATATACATACGTGCATATCAACATTAAATTCATAGCATTAATCTAAAGCGTTACAGTTATCGTTCGCGATACGTCATCTCTTCGACATTTAAATTTTAAATACACGCGAGTCAATGCGCCTCTTTCATTGCGACGATCCACTGTGATTTAGTTTACGATCTTCGTATCCAGCAGCTCGTTATGGACAATCATTGGCACTGTCATCTCACGGTGGTACACGGTGATTTAGATATGGTGGGCTTACTGCAAAAATCATCCGAGTCCCAAAAACTAGTTATGGAGATACTTGATTTAACAATTTTCTAACGTAACAAAAAATTAGGATGTTATTATAGAAACGTGGAATATGAAAAAGAAAATTCAAATTAAATTAAATTAATGAACACTAATTAATTAAACTTCTGCCGCTGGACATATTTGTATCGTTATCGCATAATCAATCAATTTAAAAAATAAAATATAAAACGTATATAAATTATTAACACGGACTTTTGCAGTAAGCCCACGATATGTAAAATTGCTAAGAAAATCATATGTATATCGTTATGGTTATTATTGAATAATTAAGTCGTGTAAAATAAAGATCGCGTTTGAAATATCTTGATATCTTCAGAGTGTCGATAAACGTACGCACGAAATTATGATGCACAAACGAAAGGCGCACGAATCTTGTAACGTTGTCTTCGCTTTCGATCAAACAAACGTGGCCTTATATAAGCACATTTTGTTTGTTGCCACTGATTCATGTTTTTCTCTCTCGGGCCACCGTAGACTGCTTATGCAGATTTTTCGCACCGGACGCTTATAGAGATGTATGCGTATATGAGTCAAGCTACGCAGTATAATCGGAAGATTTCTTTATCGGACCGTCGCAGACGACGGAGTCATAACAAAAGGTTATTTACGGTGCCAACATTACCAACATCTCTACTGCGTTTTCTTTCTCCAAATGATCCCGATGAAAGCAATAAGTATTCGTACACCAATTAAATTTAATTAACTACCGGGAATGTTTGGGCGTTTACGGCTCGTTTCAAGGTCGACCCATATTGACCGACGTGTGTGTGTGTGTATATATACAGGGCGTCCCAGCCATCGTGGTACCTGCAACAGAAAAAGAGGGTGATTGGTTATGGAAAAAATAAATCGAAAGTGCAGAATAAATTTGTGTCGTATGAAGCTGTGGTTTCGAGAAAAATGACTTTAAAAATTTGTCCGATACAAGTGCACGATAATTGTCTTATTCTCATTTACAAAACCATTTTAATCACGAGCAAAAACATCCTATAAAGAGATTCGTTAGGTCGAGACTTACCGTTAGTGCACGCGTACCGGACGGATTTTCAGTCATTTTTCTCGAAAACAAAGCCTCGCTAAAAAAAGTTGTAAAAATTGTGTTTAATATTTTCTATCGTTACAACAACCAGTGATTATTTTTGAAGAATTCTTGATGTACCTCACGTTATTAAATAAATCATTATTTTATTTTATTATATATATCATTATTATATTATATTTAT
>JAIFRP010000045.1:2802764-2856636 GCA_032403825.1 Odynerus spinipes | reverse complement strand
TTTTTATATTTCCAAATACTAGCTTTTGTTCTTAGGTGGTACGAATTAAGCAAGTTTCCCCTATAGGATAGTTCACCTAAATCTTTCCGCCAATCGTGGCGATATAAAAAAAAACATTTTCTATGCAATCTGAATGATATCGAAGGAAGACCTTGAAAACTGCGAAAGAAATGACCTTGGCACAAAAATATTCTTTGCGGTATTCGCCTTTTGATACCGTCCAAATTGCATGCAACATATTTTTTATGTCACCACAAGTAAATGAGATATTTGGATGGGCAGCTTTGGATGGGCCATCTTATGTTATATACATACATATATGGAAAACGTTCGTAAAAGACAGCGTTCAAGCAAGTGTCACGGTCAATACTAACTAGTTCGTGTGAGCGCCGACCCACATGTCAGTGGACGTACTAATTTCTTTGGCTCTACGTCGGAATCTCTAATCGACCAGCTAAAGCCGCTTCTTTCGAGTCTACCGTTACTCGTGGGAGATTCCACTTCTTTGAAGTGTCCAGCGATGTCGGCTGCAGTGACGTAAACCGTCGATCTTCTCCGAAAAAATTGTCGGATGCTCCGCGGGACCGGTTAATAATAACCGATAAAAAAAATGTGCTAATGATTCACTGGCAGGATGAATAATCTTTTTAGTTCGTATCTGCGCACAAACGAATTATCCGTTTTCCCGGACGCCACGTTTATGAGAAAATAATAATCGCTCGCGTACACACTTCGACCATATTTATGTGACCCCGACGATACCATCGCAAATTGAACGTGAATATTTAATGGTTTTATCTTTTAATGACTCCTCGTCACTTTTACTCATCGGTTCTTTTTTTACCGCGACAAATAAAAAGTCGATCAGAAATGAACAATACGGAATGTTTTTTTTTTTAATGGTAAAGGGGACTCAAGGTTACTAGGGATATGAATATTCCACGCCTTTTTATACCTATTTATAAACCCTCATTTATCTCTATTCGTTTCATTTATCTAAATTGCTTTCTAAATTCCATTCCAGGTTCTTGGCAGTAAATCAAAATTTTCTATCCGCAAATTCCTACGTATTTCGATGAAGTGGAATATAGTATTTGAAACGTATTTATCAATGACCCAAATGTACCTATATTTTTACGTATAGTATATCTCTTGCGTGATTTTTATCGGTCCCTTCTTAAACGCATACCTAATTCACGATGGGTTAACACGAACGTATCGTATCGTATCGATCGATTGAAATATAGCAATTTACATTTAGTTCGCTAAAATACCTACGTCGTGATTTTTGGAACATCCTACATTGGAAATTACGTTTAAAGGGATGCGCGTCAAACATCGTAAATATAAACGGTATTAGCGCGAGAATCAACGATGTCCAACCGGAGCAAGAACGAGTCGCGTATTTACGCGTTTGTAATTAAGCAACGAACAGCATCGCGCCTGTTTGACATTCGGTAAAAGGCATTACGAGCGCGATTATTCGATGTGTTGCCTTCGAAATGCGTACTGTGGAAACTGGAATTGTTTGCGCCGAAGAAATTTATCGGTCGTAAGTGCAAATCGTGTTTCTAGAAAGACTCAAGGTTCGAGTTGAAAAATACAAATTATTTCCCTACTTAATTGCAATGCCGCTCCTCGAAGTTGAATAATTTTCTTAGAAAATTATAAATTTTCAAGTAAGAACAACTATACGTCTATACGTTACTAACTTGGAATTATCTATTTCTAATCAATTTATTATCTCTACTTATTGATCTTCTTATAAGTTTCCGCATCGATCTTATATCTATTTTCTTGAAAATAAATCTAGAAAAGAACTATTCGTATTAGTAACCAGATCACGATTAAATTCCGCCATAAAAACAACCAGTATCATCACGATTACCATGATTACCATATTACCATGATTCATCGTTGATCCTAAGATCTCCAAATGAAACTATCAGTCTGCCAAAGATTAAATTACTTGACCTTTTACACCTATTAATTTATACTGAAAAACAGTCGAAATTTCGGACATCAACAGAAAAAATACACAAGAATGAAAAAGATATTCCCATGACAGCTTATTGACTATTCATACGAACAGCTGTATCTTAGAATCTACTCTTTTCGCAACCTCGAAACTCACAAGTTTACCGACCTCACTTTCTCGTCTAGTACGGAAACACTAGTTCCGAATTTTCTAAGAATTTCGAATTGGAGTTCCATCAAATTTATCGACCACCGCCAAAGCGATAAGTTTCTCAATTTAACTGAAACTTCGTACCGGAGAAATTTCATTGACGATGCGATGGCAGGCGAAGGATACCGGTTGAGTTTCTACAGACGGATCGATCGAATATATTAGCACACGTAAATAGTAAATACGAAGGTAAGATATACAGCTAGGTAATGTCGTAAACCGAAGGGAATATTATCGTTCGAAAAAGAAGAGAGCCAAGTTACAAAGATCGGACACGAATCGAAAACCACGCGGACGGGTCTCAAAGTCGGCGGTAACGATTTCGCATGAGCCGCATAGTCGCTCGTGTTGCGATTACCTGCTAACTTCTCAAGGGTAAAAATACCGCAGTATCGCGAGGCTACCGCCGCAAAGTTCGCTAGAAGCGTTGACAGTCGATGATATCTCGACCGAGTCAGTTTGTCAGTTCGGTAAGAAGTGATACTTCGGATGAGGTACGTAACACACGTACACGCTCTTTTCCGAGGGAACTTGCGTGGACACTTTGCACCGTATATCCACGTCATCGTCATCGTCGTCGTCGTCGTCGTCATCTTCGAATTATTTTTAGTTCTCTTGACGTGCAGAAACGAGCCAGTGAAATGGAAAGTGTTTAACGTCAATCCCCCTGCATTTTTCCTCTCGGACGAACCTAATCATTTCCTCTATCGTTCATCCGTACAACCCTTTCTAATCTTGTTTATTTGGTCTATCAATTACTCGTACTCCTTATCTCTTTATTTTTTCATCTTTCTCGATCGCTAGTCACGAGTAGGAAAAAAGGATAGATAGTAGCGTGAGTAAGTAGTAAATCTTCAATATCGTATATCGCTATCGCTATTACGCGCGGGAAAAAAGAAAAAGGCAACAAAAAATTTACGTTCCTTTCACGATACGGTTCACGACTCGATGAGACAACGCTTTGGCCAATCCCAGCGGTATCGAGTTTCAGCTATTACATAGAACGCAAATCGAACGTCCATTGCACCGATCCTCGTTTCTGTGACCGACAGCAACGCTAGATGCATGTGATATCCGCGTATGCATGTATGTATGTATTGCGCGTACGTCTGACCGCAGTTACATACGTACATACAAATACATGTTCGTGATTTGCAGAATTTTTTCATTACTATACTTTTACAACAACCGACATCGTAGTACCATAGCGGTTGTTTATATAATTTATTCTTTCTTCGTTCGTCTCAACCACTCGTCTGGCCGGTGAAGTTTCTCAAGGAACTGTTATATCAACGTCGGACGTTTATCTTGGAATCACGCAAAGTTATGTTCTTTTTTTTGCGTAAGCTTTTTCATCCGACGTATTCTCAGAGCGAATCTCCTCACTCTAGGACGAATGTATTTTGTATGATTATAAATATTTTGCTTACTAGGACCGGTTCCAAATCTGTGTGTATATATATATGCACACATATATACGTGTAATACCCACGTGTCAGTTATTTAATATCGTCGTCGTATTTCACGGTAACAAGTTCGTTGCATAGCTTTCCAAATTGTAATGTTTGATTATGTAACATTTAAGGTCACCGGTCGCATATTCGTTATCAAAATAGATTTTATCGGGCACTCGTCGTTCTCATTTTTCACGAGTGTAAATACAGATAAAATAAGAAATCAATAATTAAATAATTCTTAAAACAATTATTAGGATAGCGTATAATCGTATAAACGTCTCGTTACGCGACAGTTTAAAAAAATTTATAATTCGGATCCATTATTGGAGTTATCTATTTATTTTTATTATCAGATAAAAGTATACTTTTTAGATTTGCGGTTATCGTAGCAACGAGTAATTTGATTAACATGTAAGGATGATACATTTGAAAGATGCTCGTCTTGCTAACAAAATCCAAGTGAATATTCATCTCATATAAAAATATTGAAATAAGACTAAATATGATAATTAATATAATATATATAGTTTCCAGAATTATTGTTAAAACCTTTACGACTCTTATTTGTCTTCTCGACATATTATTTTGGTAAAATAATACCGTTATTCATACGCGACTTCCGATTTATGCTTGGCTACAAAAAAATAAACAAAATCCAAAAAGTGAAGAGATGTACTTTCCATACGCAAAAACTCATTATGGTTATAAATCACGAGCAAAAAAAAATGAGTAAGCCGTATAAAAAATAAATTCATATACATAAAGATATTGCTTAAGCCTAACATTATTACTGGAACATAGTGAAAACATTATAATTAAATTATTCACAAGTATTATTCAGTTTATTCCTTTCAACGAATTTGTCATCATTTAAATCTATTAGGGTCAATAAAATACCTAAATATTGTCTTAATTCTTCTACTAGAAGTTTGTCGTATTCTTCTGCAGTTTTTAATTCCATGACTCCATTTGCTTTTCTGCCGAATTTGTGAATTCTGTAAAAGCATTACATAAGTAACTTTTCGTCGCTAGAAACATGACTTTATACAATGACAAATAATCACTTAACAACTACGGATACATTATTATTTACCTGGTCTTTCTACGGTAAGCCTTATCCTTGGAAAATGTCACTTAGCTACTCTTGTTAGCAATTTTTGCAACTGAAATCATATTAGTACACAAGGTAGCAACGTGTAGTACATTCTTAAGATTAATTAGTTCCTTGTTGTTGTTGTTTAAGATTATAATGCTTACTGTACCAAATTTACCTATTTAGTATCGCTTTGCTTCGGTGTCTCCTGAAATCAGCAAGTCATCTCGACTTTGCATAGACATCTGAAATTTTCAAAAGCAGAGGATAAATTATATAAAAGCATAATTGCTAATAAGTTTTTACATAAATGTATACAGATATTAAATTTATCTACAGTACTTTGGATACTTTGGGAATGATTAACCTCTTAAGCAACATACCTTCAATGGCTGGACCCTTCGATGCCCACACTTCTTCCAGCTTATGTCATACTTCTCATGTCACTCCAGTTATATACATCTTCACACGTTGCAATTCCAACGAGTTAATAGAATCAAATCTGATCTTGCCTTTTGTTCTTTAGTGCTCCAGTCCGATACTCGAAGCCAAACTGTAACTTCGAGTTTTTTATATTCTCCGTCGATATAAATCCATTCGTCATTTTTGATTAATAAAGCCTCGACTTTCATCTTTCATGTAACATAATTATACCACATTAGCATAAGCTATCGTAATATATCCACATAATTTAATCCGTGTTCAGTCGCACACATCCACTTAACCTCACTTGTCGTGCAATGCCAAATGTATTGGCAAGGATTTAGTTTCGTTATTGTGGGGGCGCGCACGTCCATATCAAATTAACCATAAGTAGATATTTGTGGTAAGATTTAGAAAAGTTTGAATAATGCAGTAAGTAAAGCACCCGCTCAGCTTTACGAAGATATTCTGATCGTCGAGTCCGGAGAAACTATGCGAGGGAATTTGTTGTTCGGAGTAATATGTACTTACAAAAGCATGATATACACACCAGGTGGCGCAAGAGGTGGAGGGGCGGGGGGAGCAATCCAAACACACACGCGCACTTAGCCCTGTAAAACGATACAATTTGTTATTATTAACATAATTTTTTCCATTTTTGATATTTCAATTAGTTTTGTAATACTCTTCTTAATATAAATATTAATTAATATAATTCTTTGTTATCAAATATTAAATTTTGTAAATCCTTAATTATTCAAATTCCTACACCACCCATTAAAACTTTGTAATTATTTCTCTTATTGAAATAAAGATTTTATAAGAAATCAATTGTAGTCTTCTTTGTACCTTGATCCCTTATCTTTCCAGTTGACTATCGGTCATTGAAATCGGTCAAGCGTTTAATACATCACTCGAATGCAGAATTAGTCTATTGTTACGTAATATCATTGCGCGATGGTACTATCAAGTTTTCATTATTCTCTATGTAAGCTCAAAGTATGCTTCTTAAAAGAGCAACGACATTTGTCATATGTCCCAATATCCAACAATAAGACGTTCAACGATGAACAAAGATGCACTACACGTATCGACATTTGTGGGGAAAAGAATGTCTACTGTCAAAATACGAAGCGTAAAGTGCTTCCATCATTTAAAAAAAATTGTTGACACTCTTCGATACGTGCCGGTTTACAAGTTAGGTCACGATAATGATAATTTTCGCAAGACAGCTCTACTTGTGGTGACGTTCAGCTCTGCTCAGAGAAATCAGGCAGCAATACCGATTGTACGAAGTATGCTCGCACTTGTTACGTTCGTTACGCGCGTATAGGAAGTACTTGCAAGGAAAGCGAGTAATTATGAAAACTATTTTTAAACATTGTATCCCGCTTGCAAGACACTCGCCGTACATACAAAGCTTCATAAGAGAGATCGCAATATCTCCAGCTGGCATAGCCGTATGTAAATGATAACGTAAAAGTGTAGTGGTCGTCGACCAACGTCGTAAGCAAAGATCTCGAAGGCCAGAGATATTCCGTTCTGGTTACAGACACGGATAACAAAGTTTTTCCATTTATCTCTCGTACTCGCTTCGTCACAACTCCTTCTCATCGGTCAAATGGACAAGTTTATAAATCGTAGTAGAAGCTCGCAAGTACGTTAGTACTATCTCGTTCCTCGTGAAGAAATTACAAAGCCGAATGCGGTTAAACTTTTCTCTTTGCTACTTCTTCCAGTGTCAGATAGAGTAAAATAAAACAACCGACTTATTTAGCAAGCCAGTCTACTCCATTACATTGTACGTTGTACGATTGTTCTTTTGACCAGTCGATGATCATTTTGAAGCAATTCAATCGTGGCTATATGAGCCTGGCGATTGTAGACAATTATCCAAATAAAGAATTTGTGACAGTGTTTGAAAACCAAGTTCCTAATAAATCAGCCAAAATCGGCGAATATTTACGTATTACCGTCTCGAGAAATCAATTCAAGAAACTGCTCTTTGAAAGTTGTGCAGGTTAGTGGAAAATTGAAGAAAATTTCGAAATTTCTTAAACAACGCTCGATATCGCTTGCGTATGGTAAAGAAAGCGTGTCAAATTGCCCCGTACAATAATTTTCATTCATACTGGTTACAATAAGCGTATTACGAATCCACGTATATTGATCTAAATCATCTCAACATTGTTCGGCATAAAACGCTTGAATTTATATTCGTAACATAAAATATTAGGAAGAAAAATTAAAACTCTTAAGCTGAATTCGTCGATAATTACTCGATTCTTTTAGGTTGTAGAAAAATGGCTGCGTTACCACAAGCAGCTTTTGCAGCGAGCAAAGTCCGTTGCAACCAGAAACGTGATAATAATATGATATCAGCGATAGAAGGAAAGGAAAAAGCAGGCAAAGAATATACGTATAATGGTAGATTCTACCTAAAAGGTAATTCCGATTTGAATATAACGTTTGAAATGGCGATATAAATATTGTAGAATTCATTTGTATAACGTTTTCTTTTTTCTAGAGATCTTTATTTCTACATTATTATATTATGTCATTTTCCGAATATATTTAACACCATCGATGTGACTTTTCGAGTCATCGCGCGAGCGTGAAGAATTCGTTCTTTGTCAAAATCTTATATTTCCTCGTTGTTCATGTTCTCTTTGATCTCGAACAATTCAATGTATTAAAATCGAATATTTCTTTCGTATGATACCGATTTTAGGTTGGGAATTGACACCCTTGAAATATAACAGTAAACTGATGAACAGCATTTGGGGTTTGTACAACCGCTACTCCGTACATAATTTTAAGAAAAACACCGACGCCGATGAAGGACTATTAGCGACGGTATGGAAGAGGGTTTATTCAAACCCTTCTTCCGTTATGTCTGCTTCCGTCGTGTCAGCTTCAACTACCATGAAAACTCCTTTGCCAGGGGGTGGTATCTAATAAATCAAACGTTCCTTTCCAACAATGCGATATAGTTTCAAATTATAGTGATTTCAGCGATTCATTATATCTATATACTATGTATGGAAATTGATATTATTTTATTGTGATTGTATAACTGGTATTGTTATTGTTACCGCTATTACTAAATATTATTATTATTATCAGCTATTATTATTTACTACTACTACTACTGCCATTACTATCATTATTACTATTACTACTATTACTATTGCTATGTTGCAGCTGTAAAAAATTCCATAGCAAGTTTAAAGGATGTAATATGTTTGATGGATGCTATATATTATGTTATCGAAAGAATTTCGAAATAATATTAACTTGTCTTTGATTTAATCCAATATAGTATATTCAGACGGTCACCACTTATTTTAAAACGCTGTGACGTGCACGCCACCTTATGGATATGTCGATATGTCATCAGACAGTCACTTCAATGGTTAGACGTTCTAACCGTGATCAATTTGAAAAGTAATATTTTTAGTCAACATGATCGATCGTGACTTTTACTATCAATATATAGTCCAATGATAATGAAATGCAAGCAAGAAAATCTCTTGAATTGACAGTGGCTGTACTTAAACCACATGTTGTTAAATCCCCTTTCGTGCTTCAGGTACAATCTTAACCTTGCTATTTCTTGCTTATGTTCAATGAACGCATACACGTGCACGCGTATGCAAGTGGTTAAGAAGCTTTAAAAGAACTTCCAACTTTCAGAAAATTCGTGACTTAATAATTGAAAATAATTTCAAAGTTGTTAGAACGCGCAGGACTATCTTGACATCTCAGGAGGCAGCTTCGTTTTATTTTGATCACAAAGA
Organism: Odynerus spinipes; assembly: GCA_032403825.1. NCBI lineage: Eukaryota > Metazoa > Arthropoda > Insecta > Hymenoptera > Vespidae > Odynerus > Odynerus spinipes. Next base: position 2,847,675 of record JAIFRP010000045.1, on the reverse strand, counting down.
TAAATTCTTTTACAATCGTCTATTAACTTTTATGTGTAGTGGCCCATCAGATATTCATATCTTAGCAGGTCACGATGCCATTATAAGGTGGAGAAAACTGATGGGTCCTACTAAAACTTATCAAGCGCAATATATAGCACCTGATACTATACGTGGTATGTTTGGTCTTACGGATACTAGAAATGCGACTCATGGCTCAGGTAAGATATACCGAATGTGACTAACATACGTACTGCAAAAGCTGATAGAAATCGATCAATTCCTATTCTAGATTCTCCAGAATCTGTGTCACGGGAAATAGCTATATTTTTTCAAGATTTCGACATAAAGCGGTGGTACGAGAATGAAGAAGTATTTTATAATTCTGAAAAAGTACAGTTTGATCCAACATCATTTGTACATATTGTTGTTAAAGATTCTTTAACACCCTTGAAAGGATAAAATATGAGAAAAAGAGAATGCAAAATAGTACTATTAGCTAGTCACGATATAAATAAAACCTAGTTAAATGAATTTGTAGGAGATATTAGAGGAATATGCAGAATCATGAGTTAGAATAGAATGCTATACATTGAAGCATGAGTACATGTTTCTTTGAAAAATACATATAATATATATTTTGTTGTCGCTCTTAATTGGAATGTACAGAATAAGTATAAACAACGAGACTAGACAATTTCTTTGTAACGCTTATATACAAATTATTTTTGATCCATTGAACAACAATTGACACGAGTAGATTAATCCAGATGCCCTAAATTCCGACAACATACGATTCTTTATAGATATATTTCCTTAAAAGTGCATCCCTGATTATATTTGTTAAATCTGTTATGAATCTAAGGTTTAAGCATTTATTTTCACATAAACTTTAGGTCTTGAAAAAACTTTTATACCCTCTTCGAGCTTATTCAACTGTTTCTCAATTTCCATTTTCCTTCTTTGAGCTCTAAGAGTATCTGTTTTTATGGGCATCATGTTCAATTCGTTAACGTAATCTTGATAGTCTAAAACAAATATTCTTCCATAGATTCATGAAAAACACATTAACAGCGTGTACATATTACGAATAATTTGTGGGACAAACATACTTTTTTTCAGCATACGTAATGTCTCCTGGCGCTCGTTGTCCGGTAAGGGGACATGACCTTCCGGACAGTCGGGATGGAGTGCAGATGCTTTGGCTTCTTCTTCTTTTTGCAGAGCTTCTTTTCGATCCTTGATGTATCTGATACAAGGATTTCATTATTTACACGATTAAATGCATCCAATGTATAAATATTGCTGTAGCTTTTCAAAACATTAACAAAAAGTATGCATAAAAATACAATGGGAACAAAATATAAAATGATGGAAAGTTACTTTTAACATCATACTTGGGAACAACTCCCTTGCGATAATTTGGAGGAACTATGCCATTGTTCAACTGTATAGCTATTTTATTAGCGACAGTATTACGATCTTTGTTCGACTTTACAATATCGATTCCTTCATTGATTTCTGGTAATTCTAAAGCTTTTGAATCGTCTGTCTGCATATTCACACATGTACGCATATCTCCTTGATCCAAGGAATTCGAATAACCATTCATAGTTTTACTCGATTCATTTTTATCTTGTGAATCGTTATTTTTTGTGATACCTTTGCTGGGATACCTATACATAAAGTAAACTTATCCAAATTGCATCTTAATACGATTAATTTATAAGTATTTTTAATTTTAGTTACCTGATAACACCTTCCGTGTAAAGCTGGTCTATATGTTTTTCTTCCAACGTTTGAATACCCTGATGCCTATACTTAACGACTGTGGATAGAGGAGAACTATTCTCATCTTCCTCAGATTTACGTACAAAATTTGGATCCGATGTAACCTTTATCCTTTGTCCTTGTGGAATATTTTTTGCATCTACATTTTCCCTCCTCTTTTGTTTATTTGCTAGTTTATTTGTTAATGGATTGAGTGGCTTTTTTGCAGATCCAGGATTCTTCTTGTTAAGTATAGGAGTACTTATCTTACGGAGTGGCTCTTTCTCCGTTATTTCTGTGGCTTTATTTGAATTTTCTACACGGCTAGTCTGTATGCTTCCCCGTAAACTAGTATTTACCTTTGCAGTAACATTTGAATACTTGCTTGTACTTTTTTGGTGCCTATTTATCTGAAATTTATGTATATCATCAACTTCCTTATTAGGATGAAAGCATTGTTCCATTCGTCGTAAATTTTTCATATTTTCTTGAATGAAATTCTTCTTCCTGGTTGTTGCTGAATATTAGAAAGTAACAATTGTCACATAACAATAAATTTTATGTATTTTCTATGTAACTAGATATTTTGTAATCCAGACGTAAACCTACAAACATCGTTTAACACTTACTTAGGTTAGGAAAAACACCTTTTAACGTAGTCATTTTTAAAATGAGTTTCTAAATAATAAGAGTACTCGCTTAAGTACTACTGTGATAATTGACAATTTTATGATAAACGCTAACAATGTAATTCACATTACGATCGTTGGATCAACATGAAAGCGTTATCTCCGACGCTAACTTCTTTTTAAAGCAATAAACGAAGAAATTTCTTTTAGGGGACAAATCTCAAACGCATGGCTTCAATTTTGTAAGGTCCTTGTTACCAAACAAACAATGTTGTTTATGAATCGTAACAAAATTTATGTCAAGCTCCCAGTGTTACCAACATGTTTGTATCTACCAACGTGAACTCATCGATTACAGGAACCAATCGCACCTGTCAAGCATAACATTCGTTTAGCAAACCATAGCAAATGTCTAATATACGGATATAATCCGGGAAAAAATACAACGGATAAGGTTAGGAGCATCTACATGTGTTATGACAACAAATGTTTAGTTACGTACTTTGGTCGGTAGATGTGCTACTATCGCGATTATTCGTGACGATAATATGTCGTTACAACGTGCTTAGCAGGATCGACGTTACCGGATAGCTTGAGGATGGAATCCAGTAGTAAAACTGACTCTGCTCCAAAACAAGCAATGGTATATATTTGTGGCGGTACGTTGTTATATATAATTATACTTCTTAGTTTTCTTTTCCCAACAAATACTAGAAAGAAACATTTGCGTCATTACTATCTTCACTATAACTGATTCTTGGTATTGCATCAATTATTTTCATCACCGGTTTAGAAAAGTAGAATAAACATATATATTTTATATTTATACTTTTGTAGAATGCCATCACGACAACGAAATTCGCCCTAGAGATCCAATCCGATGCAGAGAATGTGGTTACAGAATTATGTACAAAAAACGCACGAAAAGATGTATCCTTTTCTATTATTATATTTCTTATCAATTTTAATTCAACTATAAATTCCTTAACATCTACTCGTAGTGGTTGTATTTGATGCACGTTGATTGCAGCAAGTCATAGGATATTACAAATTATAATAACATAAATATAAGAAGCCTTAAACATTACATTCATAAAATATACATTAATTTGGCATAACGATAAAGATACTTTTCTTTTCAATGTAATAATATTGTTCAGACCTGTATGGATCTAAGAAGTTTATATTCATGCGATATGAGAAAGGTTTATTTTTTTATTAAAATATAAAATTATATCTTGACAGAACCTAATTGGTGTTTATGTGCATAATGTAAAATTATACTACGCTAAATAAAAAATATTAATATGATTTAACAAATAATGGAATTTTGTAGTTTTATAAATATGGTTGCCATCCACAATACAAACGGCTTAGATTAGACGGATCACGTGCCTGTTGTATAAGTTGTTCCACTTGACCAGGTACGCTAAATACCAAACCTTCCTCTATACCTTGCAATTTTTGTTCTATCCTCAAAAGTGCCCTTTCTGCAGTTATGTTTGTTTTGCTGTGAACTATTATAACAAGAAGAAAATATTAGAGAGACAAACAAGAAGAAAAAAATTATAGTTTGTGATACTTATATAAATATAATCATCGTACCTTCAACGTCTTGGGAAGTTACTGCAGCTTTACCAGTTTGGAAAGTATAAGCTTTTTCAGGAGTTATCGCCCATGTAAATAGAGGATCATAAAGAAGTACTTGAAGCAGCGTTATAATTATTTGTCTCTGATCACGTAGTACAGTCAATACTTCTTCGCATCCTCGTCTCATAATGCCTTCCACGCCAGAGACTCCCATTGCGACTTCGATGTCTCTCGTGAGACGGAATGGTACAGTTTCAGGTATCAGTAACACTTTACCTTGCTCGAATGCTATACCTTGGGTAAAGTAATAATGAATGATCTTAATTTATTCTACAATACATTTCGTCGTAAGACGTTAAGCGTATATAAATCTTACCGAAGTCTATGTGAATCACTTCTGCAGTCAACTGATCCATTAATATATTACTAAGATGTCTATCTCCTAAACCTAATATGTATCCTGCTATGGAAGTCGTTGCCACACTGAGAAATAAAAAAATAATAATAAAACTTATGAGCACATCTATACAAATGTCTTGTTCTCTTTTCCTTTTACATATTGCAAAGTGACTTACCTGCGCGTATAAGCTAATCGTTTCTCGTACCATGTTTCGGGTGATGGATATTTTTCAATAAAAAAATGATGAAAAGCTGGTCGCATATATTTACAGCATTCTAAAAACCGTTGTAACTTGACGTCATTAGATTTTTTAGAGACTTCCTAAAATCATACGCGTGAAGATTAAATTTTTGAATAAGTTCTGTAACTCGTATTCGCATTAAAATATATGTAACAAAACATTCCACGATCTTACATCCATCTTATCTCTACACGTTGTCGCAGAATAATCGTGTGGATTATACTTTTTATGTAGACCAGATTTTCTATCGGAGCCTATTAATATAGTTGCAATAGGTATTGTATCATGGCACCATTCCAGTATACCTGATCTTTGTGTTAATGGTGCTACCTAAAAAAGAGAAGATTATATTAGTTTTGCGTGAAATGATATAGTTGATAAATAATACAGTGGCCAATTTTACCTTATACGTTCTGATTTTCAATTTTCGACGTTTCGCCTCTTTGCTTGTCTCAAAAAGCCTATTCATTACATTAAAAACCTGCTGCATTACAGCATCTTGTCGTAAATCATCCTTTCCCTGTAGAGACACAGAACGAAAAATAAAAAACTTTATTAATTATGCATCGCCAACGGACATCTTATAGTGTCGAATACAACCTTTAATAACTGCTCCCGTTGTATTCCATCGGTACCAATACAAACGACCTTTTTGGGAACATTCTTTCCTCCAACGGTCTCAAAGGTACCCACGTATCTCGCAATACCAATTATGTTATCGTAATTGCCACTGCATTTAACATTAACAGTTAAGGTAGGTACAAATATATTACAAAGGTCTCTAATCTTCAAGATCGTTTGACTAGCGGGTATTTTGCACACTGAGCCGCCTGTATGCAACAATTCAATGCTCATAAGAATGCATAAAAAGATATATCTATTTCTTATTTTTATAAAAACGAAGATAAATTCTTGAATTTTAATTTATATACGTGATTTGTATTACGAAAGTTATACTTACATTTACATTTATCAACTTCATAATTAGCCAACATGACCAAAGAGTGAGATAATTTTTCCATCTCCCGAACATTCGGTGCTACTTTTGACGCATCCAATTGCCTCAGGAGTTCTCTAGCACCCAATATTCTAGGTTCCTCTTCTAATTTTCTATTCTTTTTTGTTTTGAGAAATTCATAATCTCCGTATAAATTTTTTAATGCCAATAATACGGGTAACGTATGATGCGGATGATCCAATGCGCAACGTAATAAGGTTTTATTTACTTTCACAGAAAAGTCGTCCAACACATTGTTCATGTGTGCTGCCAATTGTGGTATAAGTGGTATGAATTTGAACGACGGTATTTTATCTAAATTTTCTTCAAGTAACTTGTTTACCTCCTTATTATTTGCATTCTCTAGCCAAAGTGCTATCAATCTAAATACCAACAGATTATAATTTTCGCTCTGGCACAATGTTAGGAGATAATACCTGAAAAGGATAGAAAAAATGAGGAAACGTAGGACTTGCCGCGTATACGATATCCCAAATACTAGACTTTCTATACGTACCGTACAGCTATTAAAAGATAGTTGCCCTTCTCCCTCTCAATATTCTGTAATTCAGCAGCATCATTGGTATTTTGTTTTTGACTAGATATTACAGCTATTCTGACATCTGTGTCTTGCACCGTAGATGCAAATTTGACCGCACTATTCGAATATTCTACACATTTCTTCAGACACTCAAACTGCGAAGATTTCATGTACATCTTGACATGTTCAAACTGAGCATCCGCGAATCTAGCCAGAGCAACTTGCGTGTCGTGTAAATTTTTTATAGCATCCGGCGTTTTGTTCTTTATCGATGCGCTTACTTTTATTGATTCCTGATAATACTTTTCAATCACGGTCTACAAGATAGATATATTCTTAATACAATATTCTCTTTAAAATGCATTGTAAACTCGGAACAATCGTGATCGTTACCTGGGGATTTTCAGACTTCGTTTCGGCCATCCAATTGCCATAAATACGGAGTACACGGGACTGCAGTATCGGATCTATAGATTTTCTGTGAATTAAATTACGCATGAGATAACGACCTACTTCGTAAGCGTTTCTTTTCCATGCCAATAGAGATTCTTGATAATCCAATAAATCTTTAAACTTTGAAGGTAATTCAGTTTGCTTTGCTAAGGTTCCTACCAACATAAAAAGAAAAAGAAAAGGAGAGAGTAAGTACAAACAAACAAACAAAAAAAAAGATAGAAATAATAAACAAATGAAATGAATAAAAGTATGTGTGAAACAGCACTTTACATTATTTATGATTATCTTTAGAAACGACGTGACGTTTACCTACCTAACGCGCGTGCAGCTATTTGCAGGTGTCCCTGATTTTGTGCAATTTCAGCGATTTCTATGTACGTATTAACAAGCTCAGCTTTTATGATAGAATTGTTATACAACGTGTCATTTATCTGATACATAATAGATCTCTGTGTTAAGATGGGCTCGGTGTATTGAAATTCGTTAAGATTTCCGATGCTACATTGCTGCCACTTTCTCAAAACTGTAGAATAATCGTCGGGTTTCGTCAGACATAACTCTTCTATCTCGGAGAGCATTTGAAGTTGCATTAACTTTCCATAAATGTCTTTATTACATTCTGTAAAGTATAAGGAATTTAATTAGCAAAGGAATAAGAGGTTTATAGAAAAAACAAGTATCGCTATGTATCCCTTACCTAAACTGATATTAGCAAGAGCTTTCGTTATACACATTCGTGCGCACTTGATCGCATTTTTGACACCTAACTCGTCTTTCTCGTGAAAGCACCTCAGTGCATAGAAATGATACAAATAATAATCGGACTCGGATAGCTGCAATTTTGTATTATTTTCATATAAAGCATGCATCATTTGACGAAACACGGGTATATCCCAATTACCAAGCCGCCAGGCACATTCCAACTGTATGTCGTCACTCATTTCCTTGGTACATATGCTCATCGTCGACATACAGTGTCCCAATAAATAATGAAGTCCTGATTGCTGTAGTGCGCTGATCATCTCTGTAAATAAATTCAATATTTTATAAGCGATGAAAACGTTGATATCAATTGATTGCATATAAATTATTATCTCGCTCACCTCCGATAGCCGTTTTATTGCCAGAAGAAAGCTCTATATCCTCCGCGAGCAATACTTTATCCCACTCTTGCATTTGTATGTAATGTTGAACTCGAGAAGAACTATCGCGTAAATAGGTAGATCCGCAGCCACGAATAGCGTCTGGATCACCGATTTTCGAGCAAGCATCTCTAAGAATATTCTGTAGCATTCTTCCAAGCGTGGGCTCGCGCTCGCAGACATAATCAATTTTCGGAATATTACTAAAATCGCATGGTTCTATCAGTAAAGATTCGCAAGACATTTCTGCATAAAGGAAAGCAGTGAAATATGCTGAACAGTATTGGGCAGCTTTGGCTATGTATATAAAATCCAATTCCAACGGGATGTTCTCGTTTGCTTGTGTTCTAATGAAATTTACCAAGTCCAGCATGATGCATACAGTATTACGATCACAGTGCACGGCATGTTGCGATACGTGAGGCGAGCCATGGATAGATGATTGATTTGCAACATTGAAGTGATGATAGAAGAATCTATTGATACAATGGCACATAGTGATTGCTAATTCTTTATTTATGTACATTATTAAAAATATAATTCTTGGTAGTATCAACTCGCACATTGCCATGCTCAGTTTGCAAACAGGTATCAAATCAATCAGAAAGTAGTTGGCAAAACATGCAATGATATCACACGTCATTTTCACGATCCATTCGTTATAAGGAATGGACGATTCCTCTGTCCAAATAAGATTATTTTCGTTGATATATTTACTACAAGAAACCTTGTCAAGGATTATATCCTTTTTATAAAGATTCCCTTTTTCCTGGATAAACGGACTTATGTAATTTATACGTAATGGTGATCTCGAGCAATTCATAGACATCAGCCGTACGGACTTGCTATTTCTTTTATCCACGATCTTTTGTCCCCATACGGATGAGAGTATTAAATTTAAGGCATCTGCACTAGCCACGCGAAGTCTTATGTTATTGTCAACCAAGAACTCAGTTAATAGTGCTACTACATCGTAAGTCAATATGTCGCTTACTTGAACACTTTCTTTTAAATAGCTTTTCCTATGATGCAAAATTGTTGCTCCTAGATCGATTGGACCGAGTTGTCCCAAACACTTCGTGGCTTCTATCGAGATAGTCTGGTCGGAAGATTTAACGATCTCCAAAAGTTTACATACAAACTGATGTAATAAATTATAATTTCCCATGGAATCGCTATCCAATCTATTATACATTGCTTGCAACTCGTCCCTTCTGGTTGATAATTGAAGCTTTAAATATGACAAACTCTCTAGATTACAGCTTACGATATTTTGGTCTGTAGCATCCAAAAAATGACGAATTTCCTTTTCCAAATTGTAAATATTCTCGTCCTGGTATTTTAGAGAGTTGTGTACTTCCCATATCTTTTGAAATTTTAGTACCTTTGGAAATACGTTTAACTTTGCGATCGCGTCGCTAAGCAATTCTTTCTGCTCCACTATCAGATACTCCAATACATTTAAAGCGGTAGATGTTTTTTCCATTTGAGCCACGAGAACGAGACTTGTAATATAATGATTCAAATGCTCCTTAACTTCCGTACATCGTTTAGGAAGGATGTACTTTAGAAATTCGTGAAAATATTTGCAAGCTATTTCCGACAGTACATCGGTCTCATTTTTGATCAAGTGAATCAAAGTATAACTAATTTCTCTGATGAGATACATTGATGCTGCATTGAAGTAATCAAATTTCAGTCCTTCTATCACTATGGTGCAAAAGTATATGTACTGATGTAAAGCCTTCAATTTATGTTCAATAAATTTCATATTGTAAATATTATTTACGAGACTCAGTAGTATCTTCTGTAATTTACTGATCCCTCTGGTTGCCAGATAGTGTAGAAATGATTCCGAGGACATAAAATGTTCTTCTATATATTGTAAACAACTTTCGACGTCGGTTTTATCAAGAACGAGTGAGTTTGTGCGTGGGAATTGACATTGTAATTGAAACATTTGATAAAAATGTTCTTCGTCGTGCAATTTGAGAATTGTACTTATTATAACTTTATCTAAATTAGCTTCGAATAAATTAGCAAAGGTATCGATCGTTTCAAAGCTGCCTTGGTTTAATGTCAATTGTTGAAGTATATTTATCGCGCGTTCGACTTCAGAATTTCGTCGAGTCCTTTGGCAAATCAAAGAAAGCAATGATGACAAAACTGGTGCAAAAATTTGTTCGAAGACATCTTTAAAACGATACTCCACAGATGTGCAAAGTTGTTTTGCATTCATGATATTGAAATTCTGTATTTCTATTAATGCCAGAGTATTAATGTGTGTCTTATAAAATTCTTTTTGAGATTCACATTGAGTCAGTACCCATGGGAAAGTTTGCATGGTATGGCCATTACTTAGCCAATAGGATAACATGCAGGCCAGATTATCCTCGTTGAGTAGTATGTGTTCTGTTTGCTTTGCTATACTATGTAATACCTTCTGTGCTGCTTTCAGCTTTATATACTTTTTATCTATCAATTGTAGTATAGCTACTAGTGCACTATTTTGAAGCGTACTAGAAGAACAAATTATAGTTGCAAATATCAATAATATGCTCGCCGTTCTAGTTTCTGTTTCGTCTGCTTTGTCATCGTGGAACAATTCTTTTTCAATGGAGAGCAAATTAATGGCAGCTTTTTTCAATTTTTCAAAAAAACAAACTTTCTGTTTATATTCTACGCTGTTCGAAGAATACAGTTTCTGTACACAGTCCAATGCCTGCAATCGTAGCATATAAAAAGGATTCTGTAGATATGTTAATACGTTTTCAACCATAAGCCATAGCTTGTCTTCACAATGAGTATATTGTCTATGTTTCATTAATAATGGTTTAATCTCTATACCTTTTGAAAGATATTTTAGGACTTCAACATGTACAAGCGGCCCAAATTGGTTATTACGAAGAAGCTTACAAAGATCGAGGAATACGTCCATTATAGCGATTAAATCACAATTATGGATGGCAGCATATTTGATGAAGTACGGTACAATTCTCAATACGCAACGTAAATATTTCTCATCGTTTATACACTTTTTAAATAAATCCACTAGGAATAAAATTGGAGTATCTTTATACTTATCATACAGCATTTCTTTGTCATACTGTACAAATGACTCTAGCACTATCATCGCCATTTTAAAATCTATTGCAGACGCAAAGTCATAATTATCAATTGTCATCAAGTCTTGCATTAAGTTCACTTGAATCTTATACCTTTCTTTTCCTGTATTCATGCAACAAAATGTTGTTAATGTTCTCATAGTTTGTATTCTAATGGTATTCAAGCTACTGATATCATTGCGTTTGTAAGTTGCTTGGCTCTCGTTAGAATATTCATTTCTGTTTTGAAATATATCAAAGTTATCATTGTATTTGCGAATTTCATGATATGCGCAATTGTCGCTGTCCTCGATATTTAATAAATCAAATAGATTTCGTAATTTCTCTGCAGTCGATAATGAAAAGATAATTTTTGTCATATCTGTGTATGTATGAGAAAATGTTTCATACAGAGTAAGAAACGCATTTGTCAGATCAATTAAATATACGTGATTATTTTTGGATCGTTCAATAGCCTCTAACAAACTATAAGCATGTTGCAAACAATTCTCTATTGTGCACATAAGAGAACGAATTTGAGCGTCTGTCACAAGTATATTCATCTTTTTCACCATAATTGCAACTTTACCAGCAAGTGCAATCTTCATTATAACCGCACGTATATCATTATTTTCGTTTTTTCGATCGACGATGTCGTACAAATACTTTGTTAAAATCGCAAGAACATCTTTCAGATCTACTATATTTATATTTGCTTTTGCAAATAACTCTTGTAAATGCTCTTGAGAATCATGACTTTCTGTTATTGGCTTTGTAAATAAGTTAATTTGGAATGTAACTGCTAAATTACACGTCTCTATGAGTTTATAAGGTATCAATTCGGAATCATCACAGAGAAAGTCCTGCAAATAGGTATTTTCATGAGTGGAAAAGAGTGAATTAGATGATTCAGATGTTTTGTTCTTTTCATGAAAAAACCTTGCTGGGATACCTATCAGAATATTGCACAAACTTTCGATCAGTCTAACCGAAGGAACTTTAAACCAAGGAGTATTTAATAACCACTCAATAAAACGTAACTTAACAGAATGTGTATCCAATACGGAACACAGATTTGTATTAAACATTAATATGTCATCTGGTAAATGTGTATGTTCGCAACACATTATTAACGTTTGCAGACTATTAGGGGACCATCTGATTGTTTGAGATATATATAAAGTAAAAAGTGAGTTTGTATTCCTCATTTTTTTATATTTTATGAAGCACTGAGCAAGTTTGTGTGCCGAAGCTTCATTTCGATCGGTATTAAGAGACCTGTAAGATAAATAACAAATAAGTAATACATACAGTAGCAAGAACATTTGAAGAAGAGTGAATTAAAAAATCGTACATGCAATGGAAAACTGTACATGACCTGTCTTTGTTTAATTCTTTTTACCTTAAAAGAATATCCCATATGTTATACCAATGCATACTTGTAGAGTCCATTTTCTTAGAGCTATTCAGAAACAATTGTTCTATTTCCATGAGCACAGTACACATCTCATATATACTGTCTATAAATCTAACATGTTTACAAGATCGTGTCAAGTAGTTTGTTAAAATTGTCAGAAGAGGTATAAAATCATCTGGTTGTACTCTTTTGGGATATTTTGCAAAAAGTATTGTTAATATTTGAATCGTGGGCCATGCTTCCTCTAGATCACCATGATTTATCATATCTACTGGACTATTTATGGTAATGCATCTTCGTTTTATTGGTGGAGAATAAAACTCAGAACTATAACGCTTTCCCTTAATGGTACCAGGATTTTGAAGAACCTGATTGAGAACTTCAGAAAAATTACACAAAATGATTATTTATCATCAAATAATGTAAAACAAATAATCTTAATACAATTAGACTTTTATTGATTAAGAAATACCTTCGCTTGCAAAATTCAAGAAATGTTTGGATAATAGTATTCCCTTTTTTGAATCTCTTAAAATTATTTCATACATGCTCCTAAGTATCTCGTTCCATATATCCCAATTACAAGCAAATGCTGCATCATCTTCTTGATGAACTCCTCTAGGATGATGAATTTGTATGAGTAGCTGCATAAATTTATATTTTTCATCATAGCTACTTAAATTAATTATCTTTGGTAAGATATCTTCACCAAATCGACAAAGCATTATTCTATTCTCAGTTGCTACTTGATAACATATTGTATTGGCCAGCTTATAAATAGATCCTTCCATCTGTTCAAGAACTTTAGGATCCGATAAAATCTTTTCTGAAAATATCCAATAGTAATAAATATTATGACAATCTTTTAATAAAAAAGTCATTCTAATGTTATTATTATAAGTGACATTACCTAAAAATGGTAATAATTGTTTTATTTCCAATAATAAATTGGAATATACATATCCATGTTGCACTATCAGTTGCATAGCCTCTACTATAGTACACTTCTTGACAGACATAAACGATTCCTCATATAAATTGATACATGCGCTTAATAGTTCTTTCAATTTTTCTGGAAGTATATTTATTCGATATAACCGAACTGGAAGTATATAAGTAGTCAAGATAGTCAGATAAGTATCACAGTAAAATAGATATTTTCTATTATGCAATATTTCAAGCACTCGTTTTATTAAGCTATTGCATTTCAAAGTCAATGTTCTCGATTCATGAGAGTAACGTATTGTATTTAATAAAGCAGCACAAGTATTTTGCCTTTCGCTATTTGTTTTATGTATATCCTTGGTAGCAAGCCTATCAGCCTCCTATGGATAAAAGAAACGTTAAAAAATTTCTATGATATAGCAAACTAAAGGAATCATGAAAATATTGGTAGTACCTACCCATAAAATTAATTTATGAACAATAGTAAGTATTTTCCACCAAGTGACATTTGTACCATCATCATATTCGGAATTTTTATTTATTTCCTTAATAGCTTCTTCATTCTCATAGAGTTCCAATAATTCCAAAATACATTTCTATGTGTATAAGAAATCTTAACATTTTTCGGTATGTCATATACTTTAAAAAATACGAATCAAATAGCTTACCTTTTTATTCATCACCTTTTTACTGTCCGCAAGCTCAAGGATTGCAGTGATTCTTTCCGAAATATACATTTTCAATTAAAAGAATCACATTAAAAATGATTTTGACAAAGAAAACAACTATCCTCAAACGTCGATGTTAACTTTACCGGTTCCTGGTATTACTGGGCAGACTGGGCATTTATAATTGCGCCTTACCTGTTGTTGCCCCCTTCACTAATCGATTATAGTCCGAAGTCGACCAAAATTTCGATACGATAAAAATTTATTCAAATAATTAATTATCAATGTACTTTCTACATATAAAGAAAGATGCGTAAACAATAATCATTTATAATTCCGTGTCTCATTTTAAATTCGTAATTAATTTATCCGTTAAGTTGGATAATTTAGCTCTTTGGCGCGAAAGAATAAGTAACTAAATTTTATCAGTAAAAGTCCTTTATTATTTACTTGCAATATGCAGAAATTCGAATTTAAATAAGTCGTTTTAAAAACATTATTCGAATATTTCTCAACTCTGTTATGATTGGTCCAAATGAATAATCCCAGATAAGTCACTCCGTCGGCGTTCATCATTGGTCATTAGAAATGACTCGTCACTCGTACTATCCGACAAAATGGAGGAAATTCTTTAAGTTTGCCTTCAAGTTAAAATAATTCTGAACTTAATAAAATGATTATTATCATCGATTTTATTATCTCTACGCCAATGTTACACTTGTAGATCAGCTGCCAAAAAGTGTGACTATGAATCAGTCGTGTATTTGAATAATATGATATTCTTCTATAAACGTTGAGAAGAACAATTACATCCCTCTCCACCTTTCCTTTACAAAATTATTGCAGCTGTATACTTTCTTTTTTAAATTGGCAGCATTGCAAGAAACAAACGATGCTTGTGGCAACAGCGTATACACTTATTCAAGTATCACGCGTTCTTTACATTTTTGAGAATGACCTTATTCAGACGATTAATATTTTTTCGTATAAATTAAGACATCTACTAGATTTGAGAATTACCTCCCGATGTATCCCTCGTACTTTTACATTACTTTTATCTTCAAATATAACACGGTCAACCAAGTGAAAACTCAACAAGACCAATAGCTGCACCAATTTGCAGTGTGTGATTTGTGCATCATTGGATTGACATCAACTGTTTTAAAAGATTGGAATTAAACTTTTTAATCGATAGAAGGTTATTACAATTTTGATACTCGTTTATCCGTCCGCTTTGCTGGAGGTATGGACGAATCGTGGAATAGAGAGAGCGATAGATCTTTATAAGTGATGCTTAAAATGACAACTGTTGGTAGAAAATCGTGAGATATAATTTCTTAATTGTACGGTGAGTACAACATACTTTTTAGCTAATTCTCGTTATGGATATACGTATAACCATAACTAAGATCTAAACATATCGAAGTAGTAAATCGCACGGCTTAAAATGTTCAATTAGAAAATTATTTCTAATATGTATCATTGATTACTGACTTTTTCGTTGTACATAAAATAAGCGTATGTGTTATACGTGCAAAATAAGATGGTAATACGTAAGATTTACCCCATAATCGCGACTTCTTAGAAGGTTAAGAAACTTTGAGTGGCTCATCTGGAATGGGCAAAGATTAAGTGATTCATATGGTATTGTAGTAATAAAATTCTTATATAAGATCATATTTATGGTTATACTTTATATAGCAATCATGAATTCTAATCTAGATTTATCTTTGGGTTGATCGATAAAACTTGCATGGATGCGAGTAAAAAAATTTTGAAGCCGACTATGGAAAAGATATAAAATGGCTTTATACTTGTTTATACTATTGCTATTTAATTTATAAATTACTTACTGTGGTAGATTATTATAAATTATAAATATAACATAGAAAAAAGTAATGTCAATTGTGTGTATTTTCTTTTCTTTTCTTCAAATCCTTATTTTTATTGCAGATAATTAGTCTGTATGGGATCAATATGGCACGTAAACGAAAAACCGAAGTTAAAACATCTGTGAAATCATCATCCAAGTACACGCCTGTCCGAAAATCTAGTAGACAAATAGCTAAAAAGCAATTAGAGGAAAGGAAGATAAATGGGAAGGTTTTGCAGACGTCTTCAAGTACTATAGAAGAGTCTGGAAGCATTAAAGAAACTCAGGCTCGAGTAGCTTCGAAGAAAAATCAGAATTTGTATAGAAAATACAATAGTCATAAAAATTTGTGTAATAGCGACGATATTTCGACGGATAATGTATGTAGCATGTACAAAAGAGATGCAGAAGAAAGTGATAGCCAGGACGGATTAGATAATGTATTAGATCAATCGGAGAAGCTTAGTCCAGAGGATGTTAGGCAAATGGTCGTTGGTAACACGACTGAAAATAGCGAAGGTAAACTTGAATCCACACAGAATGACGTGGAAGTATGGCCGGAAGAGATAATAGAAGAGATAATCTGTGAGGAAATGGAAGTAGAAAGTGATGCTACAGTAGCTAGTTACAATACTTTAGAACAAGACAGCAATGTGATGGTAGAACGAGTTTTATTGATGGATAAGACAAATCTAGGGGAAAATAATTATGTAGAATATACTGTTATAAAAAGTGAAGATGACACGCAGTCAATGGTAGTAGAAGCCAGTACGGAGAGTACATCTTGTAATGAGTATCAAATTATTCAGAATGGCATAAACAATTTACGTATGACCACAATTGATAATTCCACATCTACCATAGTTTCTCATAAAGTACTAGATTCAAAACAAGAATGTAGCAACATAGTAGCACGTAATTTGGATAATAATTCTATTAACAAGAAGAAAATTGTACTAGATTGTGTGAATAGTACTTATAAAAATGACAAGATAATAGAGAATATTAGAACAGAATCGTTTAAACATCAGTCTGTGGATAAAGATCGTGTATGTCTTCAAGGAGAAGAATCCAACGATAATTCCATAGAAGGAAGCAATAATTATATGTCCGAACTGCCTAATCAAGAAAACCAGAGGCAGGTGGTAAAAGAGGATAATTGCTATCAGAAAATAGACAAATCAAGTGCTGTGCCACTTGGTCAATGTTCTAAAGAAATTGAAAAGCTAGTGAACGATTTGTGTAGTGTAGAAAGTGCTAACTCTCCAGTAGAGACGTGTATAAATGTAGAAAAAATATCATTGGTTAATGAGGACGATGAAAGCAGTTCATCGATACTAGATAAAATGGAGCAGTTACATCGTTCAGCTAACTGCGAGCCCAATAGAGATACGGTAGACGTTTATCAGAAAGCGGTGGAACATGTCTTGAAGAATCAAGAACAAAATGTTAGACAAGTAAAGTCGGACAATCTTGACAAAAGTGTAGCACGCATGAGCGAACTGCCATTAAATTGTAGAAATTTACAAGATAAGAAAAGTAAAGTTAATCAAAAGTGTACCGACCATCTGCAAAATACAGAAGATACATGCGCGGATAGCGAGGCAGACAGTAAAATAGATAGCGAGGACATGAAATTAACCAGTAGTGGTGACAGTAGTAACGACACGTTGTTGTCAATAAATAATTATAAAGTACCGGATATAGATCCGAAAGGTGTACAGAACAGTATCAATGACTCTGATAAAAAGGTCGAATTTAGAAGCCGTAGCGGTAGTACAGATACTACGGGTTCCGAGAGTGGATCAAATAGCTCCGGCGTGCGAAGGAGTAGTAGAATTCGCACTATTGGTTTAATGAAGCAGAGGTAATCACATGTTGGTTTCTTAAATCTTCATTGAGTTATTAAAATTTTACTAATGTTTTTTCTATGCATCGATTTAATTTGCGAATACGTTTTTCATAGGTCTCGTGGACGCGGTTTGGTGACCAAATCGAGTACAGACGCTTCGAAAGTGAATTCAACCCAAGAAAAAGATAAAGTAACTGCTCATACAACTGCTACTTCCTTAGAGTCGAAAATTAATGGAGATGGACAATCTGAAATACAATGCAACAAGGAAAATAATGCCAACAAGATGCAAACAACGCACGATCCTCTTGTTCCTCTTGCAGCTACTCTCAATACTACCGGTTATAATTCAGATTCGTTAAAACCAGTTAAAGTGAAATCTCGGTGGCGAAGATCGAGTGAACTTGAAATGGGAGGATCTAGTACATCTATTTCAAGTATAGGATTTGAATTTTCAAATAACATTACCCCTGAATTGGTAACGCGTATGTCAGCTAAATCTAATAGTGCTCCTCCAGCGGAGTCTGGATCGTTGGAACGTGACTCTACATCTGTATGTGCATCTACAAATGTACATTCTTGCACAGAGATAAAACAGGATAACCACGAAAATATAGAAAATAATTCTTCTCTTAGTTCATCGACGACACAAATACCAAAAATTGCAGGAGCAAAGACAGTGCCGATGGTAACTACCGATACAAAAGATAAAGAAATGGAAGAAAGATTAAGTCAGTTTGAATATTTACGCGAAAATTTGTACCTCACTGAAAGGTGAGTTCATTTTAAATAGCGCCTAATTTTTGCCTTCTGAATTTTTACTTTAAACTTACGTAGTTTTATAAAAAAGTAATTATGCATATTACTAATTTCTATGGCAGGTACACTAATAAGGAGACCAAAAGAATGGTGTGCGATTGTTTTCTAACAGAGGAAGAAATAGAAAGAGGTGAACTTGGTTGTGGCGAAGATTGTCTCAATAGACTCCTTATGATAGAATGGTATATAAACGGTTATTTATAAATTTAGATGTAGTTAAGAATATTAATGAACAGAGATATAATCTTTAAATTTTTATAAACATTACAGTGGGTCTAGATGCGTGGTAGGTGATAGATGCACCAATAAAAGATTTCAGAATTGTGAATATGCGAAGTGTGAGGTCTTTCGAACGGAAAAAAAAGGTTTTGGATTACGAGCGGTGGTTGACTTAGATGTGTTAGTATTTACCACTCTATTTTGCAGTTTTTTGTTGTCCGCTTCGTACTCGCGTCACGTGCCATGTCAATAGATCGACGTTTTCTCTTATTTATATTTTTTTTTGTACTTTTTTTTTTCAGAGGAGAATTTATAATGGAATACGTGGGAGAAGTAGTCGATCCTAAAGATTTTCGACGTAGAGCTAAGGAATACTCCAAAGATAAGAACAGGCATTACTACTTTATGGCTTTAAAATCTGATCAAATTATAGACGCCACTATGAAGGGGAATGTATCACGTTTTATAAACCATAGCTGTGATCCAAATGCTGAGACTCAAAAGGTAAGTCATCGATCATCGGAGGATTCTTCCGACTTTTTTTCTACTATTTTCTAAATTCTGTTGTAGTGGACGGTAAATGGCGAATTGAGAATAGGATTTTTTAACAAAAAATTCATAGCCGCTGGAGAAGAAATTACATTTAACTATCATTTTCAACGATACGGGTACGTAACGAATAGCTTCTTGTTTTGCTCGTATTTAAACAATTAGCCTATATAATATCGTTAAAAATTGTTAAATAATAGAAAGGAAGCGCAAAAGTGTTTTTGCGAAGCTCCTAATTGTTGCGGCTGGATCGGCGATACGCCTGAAGAAGAAAAGGAAAAGATCGAGAAGAAAGAAAAACGCGAGAAAGATGCGAGGAAGAAGAAGGAAGAAAAGAAATCGGTGGATTATATGGAGGACGAAGACGTACGTTTTGTTCCTGAGCGAAATGAAAATTGTGAACGAATGAATGAAGTACACGACAATTGCATTAATACTTATCTCTTTTGCAGCTGGAGGAAGAAATTGACAAACTGTGCTCGTCCGGTTTGAAAAATCGTGCTCATACATTAACTTTGAGTCGTTTAATGGTCCGAAGTAGGGAATTAAAACATAGAACATGCCTCTTGCGCTTGATACAAAGCGGTGAGCAGCCGTGTAGAAGATTATTTCTGGACTATCACGGTCTTCGTTTAATATGGAGCTACGTAATGGACATTGCCAAAGACGAGTCCGAAGAAGCACAGCAGTTCCGCTTGGAAATTCTAAAAACTTTAAATACACTGCCAATTCCTAACAAAACAATGTTGATGGATAGTAAAATTTATGGCGTAGTAGAAAAGTGGGCAAACCGATTGTATTTTTCATCGAACGGAGAGTCGCCGGAGGACGATCAAGTAAAAATAAAGAGATCTTCCGACGAAGGTAATAGTTACAGCAACGATGGTACCACGAAGAAGACTCTCGACGATGCAAGCGGTACTCTCACTTCGATAGAGAATAGAGCTGACAACACGGAAATGAATGAGATCAAATCTGAAAACACAGATCAGCCTCTTATTCCTGAGTTAGCATCGACGCTCTTGTCCGAATGGTCTAATTTAAAAGAGGTCTTTAGAATACCCAAGAAGGAAAGAATTGAGCAGATGAAGGAGCACGAAAGAGAAGCAGGTAACTTTTGTCACGAACACTGCTCCGGGGAAAGGTTACCGCATTGCTCGTTTAACTTATTCTTTCCCTTATTCTTTCAGATCGTGGCTATAGGGAAGAGCTCGAGAAAGACGAAAAAGCGGGAACGTCCTACGAAAGGTGAATCCAATAAACGCATCATGTAAAATAAATAATCAACTAATTTCTAACAATAACTATTACTCTCTAGACATAGATCTGATAGATACGGGAGAGGCGAATTAGACAAGCGTACCGATAGAAGACGAGGAAGAGAATCTCCAGATTTCGAACATAATAGAACGAAGGAGAAGAAAGGAGAAGAAAGAAGTAGTTTAGTTCCTATACCACGGATGACAAAATATGAGCGTAGACAATTGTTTGCTCTAAAAGTAGCTAAGGAAGAGGAGGAGAGGCAACGTCGCCAACAGCACGATTCATGGCAAGAGCACGAAGCGAGATGCTTAGCTCTGGGTATAGATCCGCATTCTACTGCTATGCTAGATCCACAAACGGGTTATCCGGTATTCTATAATCCTTCTCTTGGTCAGTGGCAGCATTATTCTGCTCAAGGTAATGTCCATAAAATTTATATATACGAATATAACGATAAAAACAAGAATAAATAAAAAAGATTCGATATACTATGCGTGTCCTTTTAGAAGGGGGAGATATCACGCAGCAATGCGCACCTACGTGCGTAGGAGGTACTCCGTCTCTATCTACACAAGGTACTATAGTAACGCAAAATCCTCATGCGTTGCAACCAACGGTCTCTTCTGAAATAACGGTTGGTATTACGGCCGCTGTTCCATCCGGTGTACCACCGGTAGTATATTCGTTAAATCAGGCACCTGTGTTCAATCAGACGACGAATTCGTATCCCCTAATTTCATCGCATCATCAGCAATATACCGAAGGTCACTTGCCACTGGCGACTAATATAGTGCCTGTCCATGGAGTGACACAGCCACCCATCCCAATCCAGTCACAACCTCTTTACGTTGATAAAACGCCGAATCAGCAACAGTTCCCTGTTACTGCCACTGCTGATACCACCACCACTCGGCAATCGCAACCGGAAGTACCACCTATAGATCTACCACCTAAGTGGAAAAGTGCTATAGATGCTAGAGGCAGAAGGTATTACTATCATATAAAAGAAAGAGTATCGCAATGGTTACCACCACCACCGGATCACATAGGCGTCCAACCTGACTCGTCGTCTAGTTCGGAGTCCAGTGACGAATCAACTTCTTCGAACGAGGACGAAGAAGAACTTGAAGATGACCATGTCGATAAGAAGGAAGAGGACGCGTATTTAGATCCGGCTACCACGGAAAGGCGTAGTTCTGTAAAAAAAGTTAATCTTTATAGTAGTTCCGTTGGTACTACGGTATTTCCTGAAACCAGAAAACGAAGGGATGGCTTGGTACAGGAAAGGATCATTAGTGTAAGTTTTCTTTTTCTTTTTCTTTTTCTTTTTTTGTTAATGATATTATTTTCGCGTTTTGTTTGACGATAAGAATGATATTTGATAAATACCATCGTCAAATTGCAGCCACGCAGAGAGGAAGATCGTATTGGTCACAAGACGTATAAGGAATTGAAAGAAAAATTACGAAGACAGAAGGAAAGAGCAAGGCTTAAAATGCATGTCGAAAAACTCAGGAAACATAGGCGTAGCAATAAATCAAAAGTTCATTCGAGACATTGGTTGAATAAGCCTCAATCAACGTCGTCCGACCTCACTAATATGTCGGAAAGAAAGATTAAAGATACTTTTAGAATAAATATGGCCAATGTGATGGTACATTTCTTAAATCCATACAGAAAGAACGACTGCAAGCAGGGTCGAATAACGAATACGGAAGACTTCAAGCATTTAGCAAGAAAGGTACGCATTCTAAATTTCGCTAAGTCGAGCTTTAATTCGATCCTTCCTACGAAGCAAGTCAATAATCTCGTTTCTTTTTTTTTCAGTTGACCCACTTTGTTCTCGCAAAAGAATTGAAACATTGTAAAAGTGTGGACGAGTTACAATGTAATGAAAATGTTAAACACAAAGCTAAAGATTTCGTGCGCAAATACATGAGTAAATTCGGCGCGGTATATCAGAAAGGCACGGATGAGGATTAATTGTCTAATATGTATGAAATATGAAATTGTTATTTATTATGCCAGCTCTTTATCCTGAACGTTATGAGTTCCTTATACATATAAATAATTTTCCTTTGTAGATATATCCGAAATTATATTACAATCATAAAATAGTAAAAATTGTATATGTGTGAAAAACTTTTCTATAAGTTAGTAGATAATAAAATAGCAAATTGTTAATTTCTCATATTATATGTATAAATATTCTACACTTTTTATTCTATCATATTATAAGATGCACGATAGTTTCTTTAAAGTCTACGTAAATAGTACGTAGAGCTGTACTCTACGAGACTATGACTCTATAAGTTATTTCGTTACGTTTACATTTAATAACTCGGTGACTTCGCTGTCAAAGTCACAAATATTTCTACATCGCTTCTCGGGTGAACGGATCTTACAATATCTTTTTTTATCCTTAGCTGGAGTTATATTATTCTATAAGAACAGAATCATTAAGATGCATCGTCTGAAAATTTTCAACACTGTCATTCGTTTTTATTACTTTCTTCTTCGACTATTGCCCACAATTTCGAACGGAGCATGAAGGAATAATACCAGGAGAGATTTATTCCGTGTTCCTTGTTATACGCTTTCGTGTATGGGATCTTTGTTCGCCGGTACAAATGCCCAAGTCTGTGATGCACGGTATAAAAAAGCAATAAAATAAATGCAGTATTTTAAAGAAAGTGCAACTCTGTGTGTAAAGATTTTAAAATAGCCGATCATTTCTATCGCTTCTTCAAACTTTCCATAAGCCATAATTTGTAAGATACTATGTAGTATAATATAAGAAGTATTTCTAATTTTGTTTTCAAATTTCTTATGCAATCGACGATAAACTAATATATACGTATATACATATTTACTATCTTTTAATATCGCAAGTATGTAGATACTTATATTACATAAAATACAATGACCCGTATGTCGTACGATTATAAATCACATATGAAATATCTAAAAATAGAAAATGAGTACTTTTTAAATTGGCACAACGTAAGAACGGAATGATATTTGAGCTTTCGCGATGGTATTGCTTTTTCGAAATAAGAAAACATTTTTATGGAGGAAAAAAATTGCTTGACCCCGACGTGATTTGAACACGCAACCTTCTGATCTGGAGTCAGACGCGCTACCGTTGCGCCACGGAGTCATACTTTCCAACTTTTACAACGATATATATACAAGATGTAGATGATATTACCATACTAATAATAATTTGCTTTCAGAATATAACATACATATATATTTTATTTCATGATAGTATCCATTTAACGAAATTATATAAAATTAAACATTTGTTCTAAGAATTTTATTAAAATTTGTTTAACAAAATTTCTCTGAAAGTTACCGATTAGCTGTAAAAAGTAGACTTCGTAGTTTATTTTAATGAATTATTATATCTTCCTGTAAGATACTCGTCCAGGAAGAGGTCCAAAGAGAAACTGCTTAGTAAATTTTGAACCACTTGCATTCCTTGCCTTATCACAAGATTATCTCGAAAGGCAATTTCGAATTTTACAATTAATGAAAATTTCTGCATCAAATTTTCCGATAGTTAAGTACGTATCTTTTAATAAGAAAGAATAAGACGAATTCGATTGATAATAAGATAGGTCTTCTTCGTGATTATTACTTGCGGAAGATACTCGAAGAGATTAAAGTCAAGTATCATCGATTATATCATAATGGAATGAATTTCAAGTATTTGCATTGAAACTATATAATAATTATACAATCTACTGAAACTCATGAAAATGCAAGCAATATTAATTGCCCAGGTTCCAATCGTACGAAAATCATCGCCATCATTATCTCCGTGCGTAACGTCTATAGCTACATATACGAGAAAGTATCGGATCGTAGTATATCGCGAATTATCTTTATAGGGCAAAAGAGATGATCATTGTTGATCATCGCCGATAAAATAATTACGGTAAGATTGTTGAAAATTTCTTGAGAGATTTCTTCAATCAGACTTAGTAATATGAATAAAATTTCATATAAATGATCGATAACGCGCATGTTTCATTAGGATCGATCCAATCTTCTTTCGAATACGATACGTGCGCGTGGAAAAAATTTACACGAATAAAATAGACTATAAAATTATTAATAAAGCCATCAGTTTCTCTTAGATATCCCTTTCGTTTATAACAAGTTCGATTTATGCGAGGTTTGTTAAAAAATGTCGTTAAACTTTTGAGTAGACGATCCTAAGAAATTAGATGAAGGCGATTCCTTTATCAGCGATAAATCTTAATTAACAATTGTCATTGAAGCCACGCGATATTATACGTATCTACACATATACAACGTATGCACGTATGGAGACATTTACGTTTAAAGCCGAATCGTCAGGCACAAGATCCGAAGGGGAGTGGGAGAGTTTTCGACGATCGACTATAAAATGACAGTACTTTGATCGACAGATCGTAGTCGTTTACCGCGTTCACCTGTGAAGTACTACCGGAAAGGAGCCGAGACGAAAACGAGATCGACGCAAAAATGGGGTCCGTACGTAAGAAGAGGGTTTCAATTTCCGAGATGATGAAAGTACCACTGACCAAACCTAAAGGTACTGCCTTACCTTAAACCGATAAAATTGTGTGAAAGTTTATTGCGAAAAGAAATGATTGCAAAAAACGATTGCAATTTGATTATCTCATATTACACGACCGTCGGAAATGCAAGTAAAATATGCACGTAAATGTATCGTTAAAGTATCCATTTTATGACAATCTTATAAAATTCCGTTTCTTAAATATATACACGTATATAAATACGTTTTTTAATAATAAATATTAATTTCTTTCATACATTAAGGACTTGGGTTTTACTATCGGTATTCGATGTTACGACAACAAAGTGCTCATATCTTCAGATTTAGATGGAAGCTCGATAAAA
Source organism: Odynerus spinipes (assembly GCA_032403825.1). Classification (NCBI taxonomy): domain Eukaryota; kingdom Metazoa; phylum Arthropoda; class Insecta; order Hymenoptera; family Vespidae; genus Odynerus; species Odynerus spinipes. Next base: position 2,822,307 of record JAIFRP010000045.1, on the reverse strand, counting down.
TTTAGGGGAGTAATATCGTTCGGCGACATAACGAGCATCGGATAAGGTATTACTTATTTTATCAAATCTGCCACGATTACGTCGATGAGCGGAGATCCCGTGCGATCTTAAAATCGTGCAATGCACGGGCACGTGTAAACAGTGATCTATCGACTACGGATATCGATCGATCGATTTCCGAGTGTTTACATTATTTCCCAAACTATAGTCATTCGTTCTATACATAAAGATATACATGTATAAACTGTGTTAAAACTACTTGGATTATTTGTCGGGACCTGATAATTTATCATCGATCGAACGATTGTGATGGGTTTTCATTAATGTATCGAATGTCAAATCATATCTCTGACATTTCCGATTTATATAATAACTCAAATATGCCGCACAGTGATTGCTAATCGTGAAATCGATCAAAAACTATATCGCGACGTAACGGACGTTGCGAATTCGTTTTTTATGTACAATAAATATTTGGATAGTTTAATCTTGAGTCACTAATAGCAATATCTCTTTGTTTCTCTCTCCTCTCTTCTCTTTCTCTCTTTCTGCTGCTGCATAGACATCGTGAAATCGAAGGATCGTGAGAATTTTGTGAAAAAAATCGACGAAAGAAAATTGCGAGCTATCGGTTTAAATTAAACAGACAGACTGACGATGACACCGATCATACGAACTTCTTAATCAGCATGATCGTTCAAGAAGGACATCAAGGGGCGTTTATCGAGAGACTTTGGCTTCCATCTAAAACACCGTCGTACATGCAAATATATGATTCAATGTCGATCTCTTCTCTCTCTAATCGATTCTCATTGCCAGTATCGGACGAATCGATTACGAGGTGTCCGCATTCTTCGGATTTCCCGATAGCGCGAATCAAAAATACGAGAGAACGCCGGGAATGTTAAAAAATAAACGATCGTTAGACGATCGTTCTCGAGAGCGCCTGATGACATTCTATCAGGAGATAGTGCGAATTCGATTAGAGATGGAAACTATTTCACGATAAAATGGCACGTGCTTACTAATTTTGCAGACCGATTCGGTTTTATACATATACAGATAGTATGTAAATACGTGTACTTACACGTAACAAAGATATAATAATTCTTCTCGAATAAGACACGTCCGGGAACGACATTGTTTTTTTTGTTAGCCTCCCCCACCTTGCCCTCTTGGCATTAGTGACGTTAGAAACGTCAGCCGACAAGAATTAATTCGATGTTCTATCGACAAGATCACGGCTGTGTCATCCGTGACATTGTGATTGTAGGTATGCATGTTTTTGAAATCCATTACTCTGGTAAATCGCTTCCTTTTACTTTAATGGTAGAATCATGCAGGCGCCATTGAATGAGTGAACTGGACGAATATGAAATGTTAGAAGGAGGTTGTAACACGCTCGAACGTTTCTATGATTGCAGCCCTCTTCGGTTGTAGGCACGTGCAGGTGCTCTTGATGACCTTGAGCTTCTTCTGCTGCTACGCTGTCAGGGTTACCATGTCGGTTACCTTGGAGGCGATGACCAACTCCACCACAGCGAATCCAGATTTCGAAGTACGTGATCCTGCCCGTGGAACATGAACACGTCCGCTTCTACGCACGTTACGCATGTTCTATGCGCTTAACGCGATTCTATCGTAAATTTTCATCGATCGGGACAACTTTCCTAATCGCTTTCTTTTTGACTTTTCCATCGACAGGAATACAACTGGGACCAGAGCACGAAAGACACGATTCTGAGTTCATTCTTTTGGGGTTACATATGTACCCAGGTTCTTGGTAACATAATCGCTCAATATTGGGGAGTGAAGAGAATCTTCTCCCTTGGGATTGCAGTTAACGCCATACTGACGCTCGCGGTTTACCCGGCTGCCCATTACGGTGGCTGGGAAATTATTTGCTTCATCAGGGTGATAGCCGGCTTATGCCAAGGTGCCATAATGCCGATGTTGCACACACTCTTGGCAAGGTGGGCACCGAGAGAGGAAAGAGGTAGATTAGGTGAGTTGACGTATACGTATTCTACATACGTAACGCTTATTATCAAAATTCTTGCGCGTATTTCTAAACTTTACGACTTACGAGCGATAGCGCGAATTTCGCATCTCGTGTATGTCACGTACTCTGCAACTCGCTGTATACCTTTCTGTCACTTGACGATAATTGAAATGTATCTTTCACGTTCGTCTTCTTATACCTGTATTTTAAAATTTTAGCTACTTTCGTATATTCCGGTGGATGGATCGGGAATGTGGTCTGTCTTCTTAGCTCTGGCTTCTTTTCCGCATCCAGCCTTGGTTGGCCCAGTTGCTTTTACTTTTGGGGCGGCGTCACTCTGATCGTCTCTATCCTCTTTATCCTTTTTGCCAAGGATTCACCTGCCGATCATCCAAGTATACCTTTGGACGAAAAGGAATATATAGAAGTTAGCTTAGGTGTTACGGAAACTGACGAGGTGAACAGCTAATTATCGTTATGAGCGTAACTCGTTACGAAGAAACGCTATAATAATTCGCGTTTATTTCCTTAATCTTGTTGTAAATTAAAAAAAAAAAACGTTGATTCGCGCTTATAGAAATTATCTACACCGTGGATAGCTATATTGACGTCTGTGCCCGTCTGGGCTCTGCTTGCTACGCAATTGGCCCAAAATTGGGGTTTCTGGATGCTTTTGACGAAAATGCCTTCTTACATGAACTCTGCTCTGGGCTACAACATACAAGATGTAAGTCTATGAATTAGAATGAGTATTAGAGATCGTAAAGATCGTAAATGTCTTCAATTGCTCACAGTGGCCTCGAATTTTCAAAATGTCACCTTATATGCTTTATCTGATGTTCGTGCGGTCCTTCGAACTAAATTGTCAATGTCGACGATACGAGATATACGAAACTACTTTTTACGCGAACGGGTAATCGTGACCGGCATTTTATCATTTCTTTAAACTTTGCGATACTAATCAGTCTGCGGCTCTACGCTCTAATTTTATAGCAGGAAGTATTATCGTTAACTGCCAGTTAGAAAACATTACATTTTCGAATACATTACATTTGGCTAGTACGTAGCCTTGATTATCTGTTTATACGGTCACACGAATAGAATATTAATTACGATCTTTGTAACATCTTGACCGCCTTTTAAATACGCAGAAAGCGAATTCGATTAATATGCTAGACAGTATCCGATTATGAGTCGCTGCTGATCCTAGTAGTACCTTGTGGGTGCTACGCTAGCCGAATATAACAATTCATTAACGAATTCTTGTACTCGCGGTTACTGCCGGTCAAGATCACTCGCGATACGATCCGCGAATATCAATTGGCTCGACTGATATTTACGTCTTTTTTATATAAAATACTAAATAATCTTAACGCATGTATCATTTTTCAGAATGGAATGATGTCAGCACTACCGTACTTGACAGCGTGGATTCTCAGCTTTCCGTTCAGTTATATTTCGGACACCTGTATCAAACGAAATATCGTTACTTTAGAGGTCTCTAGAAAAATATGTAATACGATCGGACAATGGCTCCCAGCCGTCGCACTTATTTGCTTGGGCTACGTTGACAAAGATCAACCGAAGCTAGCCGTAGCGATTTTAGTAATTGCAGTTGGTACAAATATCGCTGCGTACTGCGGTCATAATGTAAATCATATGGATCTCAGTCCAAACTTCGCGGGTGCGCTGATGGGTTTTACGAATACTGCAGCAAACATTTGTAGTATTTCAGCACCATTGATTAGTAGTATCATCGTTCCAGATCCGGTTAGTAATATACTTTTATTACGTGTCAGTTATTTCACTAGTTTTATACAAATATTAAAGAATAGGAATATATGTACGTATATGTATATACATACAATGCAACTATTTTTTGTTCTATTTGCAGTCAAATATTCTTCAATGGAGAAGTATATTTTTCCTCTCCGCTGGTATCTACATAATAGGAAATCTTATTTTCATCTTGTTCGGTAAGGGAAAAGTACAAAAGTGGAACGATCCAGTGAGAAAACAAAAACAAAGTGTAATATATCAGATACCAGAAGTAGTGCTGGAAACTAGTAGTTCAGTACCGGAGAAGCTTGATAATCAGAGAACTCCATGACGCATCCATTACTTTATAGGAAAATATAATGGATTAAGTAAAACGCTATATCTAAATAAAATAAGAAATGTATTTATAATTGTAATGACTCCATTGTAAGATATTGTCCTGAACATAGAAGTATCTGTAAGTTTTTAAGGTATATTTAAGTATTTATTAAAGATTATTTCTTAAAAAAACGTTTCTTTTTAATATTATCTCATTTTAGTAAAAAACATAAATAAAGAAATAGATCAGTCCTGTTTCTGACTATCTTTAGGCGAAGCATTCCATATTGTTTTCAATAAAAAGATGGTTCCTACAATCGATGTTAATAATGTAACGAAAGTAACGACAGGCAGAAGCAATGTATTGCCTACAGGTACAGTCCATATATAGTCCATGTCATCCTGCCAAAATAGATAAAACAATAAGCGTTTTACAAGCAGCTGTACTAAAGGTTCTTTTGTTGAAATAGTCGACATCTTACTGTGGTGTATGGTATTTCTCTCCACTTTAGCGCTAAACTGGCACATAAAGGACATAGATCTAGTTTAGATACTCTGTAATCCCTGATTCTCTTTTTACAACTTATAAGTAAATTAGGTTTCTTTAAAATGATATCTTCGTAAGCTCCATTCTCCTTGGGATACAGATATCGCTGATGGATCGGTAAAGTCATGATGCACGAGTTATTTTGGAGACGGGCGCAAACAGTAACATTCTGAGACTTTGCATTTTCCATGAACGATTCTACATCCGTTTCACCCATGGAACATACCTTAATCTAAAAATTGACATGCTAGATATGAACTAGGACATGAATTATGTACAGTAGATAGAATATTTGGAAAATTAATCGTTTACTTTTTCTACTCTTATCAGGTCCGCTAATTCATTAATATTTACATAAAGAGCCGAAGGTAGTTCATGGTATAATGCTGCATGACAATTTTCTTCCGTAAAATTATTTAATTTAATGTTATATATGAAGTTTCTGTAAAATAAAGAAGATGACAATATCCAGAGAAAAGTATTGTTTACACACTTTAGTAACCTTAACCTCTAACCTATGAAAACCGCTGCCATCTACATAAAATTCAACCCGAGCGTCTATTCCTGTTGACAATGGGAAAAATTGAAACAATGCATAGATATAAATAAAATTCCTTAAATAGCATCGCGCGATAAGAAGTTTTGTCATTTTATTTTCATTAAAACTATCAATCACACTGCACTCGACAAACTTGTACCATACAGTATGACGGGTCCATACTATTACAGGTGGCGTTAGTGAGAAGTAAGATTTTCAAACGAACTTGTAACTGAAACGAAAAATATTAGTTTTCGTTGCATTTACAATTATAATGCAGTAACAATAATAATAATTTCTTACCAGAAAGTTAATTATCACTAATGATAATTAAATGTGATATCATACTAGTGCATCATCGACATTTGCCTTATAAAAAAATTCGTGTAAGTAGAACGGGGCACAAAGAGCCAATTTGCTTCATCGGTTCATATTTACAAAAGTATTGACTTCAAGTTAACAATTTTTGGTCTCAGTTGCCGTATCATTCTGTGGCTACAAATAGTCTAACGCATAAGTTACAAAAAAATTTGAATCGTCATTTTCACCTTACTAATAGCGAAAAAAGGGACCGGTTTTAAATTTATATCCACATATACATACGTGTATCTTTCGAATCGCGTGCACGTACCCCCTCTGTCAATGTCACGAGGTAACTAACCACGTGACGTCAATCATCCCCGATGTTCCCCTTTCTTATCATCTGACGCAATATTGCAACATTCTTTTAGTTTAAAAAATAAATATGGTAAATCTTTTTACATACGAATCCAAACTTTGCTCCTACTTAACTATTACAAAAGACAAACTTTTATTTACAAGGATTTGTTTTATGATATTGGAAAAACACATAATAAAAGTAACGGAAATGAGGCATAGTCATCGATAGGCACGGAAAAGAGTGGGTTGAAAAGGAAAGAAAAAGAGGAAGAGAAAGGAAGAGAAAGAGGAAGAGAGAGAGAGAGAGAGAGAGAGAGAGAGAGAGAGATGGAACTAGTTACAGTCGAGACGTAGCTGCTATATTGTCGCTAGGAAACGAAAATAGCTGCTGTCAGCCCCCAGAAGGTACAGAAAAGAGGTAGGCAAGGCAAAGGCAAGACAAGACAAGGCAAGGTAAGGCAAGGCAAACTAAAGCAAGACAAGGCGTGGCGAAGTAAGACAAAACAAGGCACAAGCAAGTGCAACGAGAAAGGGCGCAGCAAAATGAACAAGGGTGGGTGCTGGGATCTAGAATGAAATTGATCGGTAGTCGTAAAGACGACGTTTATGTAATCTTCTGTTAGACATACTTTTAGGCCATGGTTGTAAGATCGCTGCTCGACGATATTACTATCACTAACCAGGAGCTAATTAATATAATATTAGAAATGGAAGTTTTCATTATTTACAAGAGAAAACGATATATGCATACATTGTATGTGAGAAACTATAAAGACAACCTAATTACGTGAATGATATTAAGAATTAATTAAAATCTTTTTTTGAAGAAAGTTTGTAACATCAATTACGAATTACGCATGTAAAAATAACGAGGAAAATATCTTGTTTAAAAATATCATTCTATATTTTGTACACGAAGTGATTTAGACGATTCTTTTTTATCTATCTTGCAATATAATCATTTAATTTGATTTTTTATATCTTTCCTGCATGCGGTTCGTTTATAGTTCATACTAAATAACAATTTTACGGAAAATTATGCTGATTTTACGGGTATCTGTATTACAGTTACACGTATATGCCCTAAAGATAAATAAATACATGGCTAGATACATAGATAGATAGATAGATGGATAGATGGATAGATAGAGGGAGAGAGAGCGAGAGAGAGAGAATTGTTTTACATCCGCGATCCTCGACTTCTTTGTAGGATTTCTAGCCGTGCCAAGTCCGCTCGCCCAGGCATTCTTTGGCTCGGTTAAGAATGCCCATTATTGTTGCCGGTACGGCGATGTACGAAATGACGAGCGGAGTTGTATGGAATTTATCCTAATATTTATGTACGTGTATCGGATATTCAGACGAATTCATCGCCTACACCTCTGATTACTCGGGTGGACGTTGGGGTACCTTGAGTAAATAAATTATAGGAAAATCGCGCAGGAGTTTACTTGGCAGCAAACCGTTCCAAATTTGTATGAATCATTGTTGAATAACAAGTAATTATAATAAAAAAGACACGAGCAAATGATATATTATAACAAACATTTTCCTCTATCGCTTGAGTAATAGAGAAACAACCTTGAATCCGTCCGAATTTTCCTAATTTACCTAATTAATTATAAATATAGAAAGGAAGTTTGAAAACAGGATGAGAAGTAGAGACAGGAAGTGGTAAGAAGATAAGAACGCTTTCCTTATTACGTTATCGTTCGTAATCGTTCGAGAGCCGCCAAATTCGAATCGAAGGGGATGACTCAAGCCTCAAGGCTCCGTTCAGTCCGCCTCGCTTCGTTCGGCCGACGTTGGCCCGGTTTATCTCCGGCTGATCCAGAAATAATCTTAGATTCGGTCTCTCCTACTCTTACTCCAATCTCCATCGTTCGAAACCTCGGCTCTCTTTTTCCTTTGCTTATCGTTTCGTTTACTATCGTCTGCATTCGTTAGGCGCCCTATTTGTACGACTATTCCTCGCAGATTTTTCGAGATCTCTCTTCTATTTCTTAGGTATGGATACGTTATGGAACAGTGTAATGGATACGTAAGGTATCCACGCTGTACCATGTGATTTATCGTTCTCCGATCGATCGTAGATTCTCTTTCCGATTGCTTTTATAATCTTCACGTAGTTTTAGAAAGTAATCTCGAGAAGTTTCGCATTCGATCGAGCGTTGTCTCAAGAGTCTCGCAATAAACATTGGTATGGCATCCGCCCGCGTCAGAATCTTAATTTACCGTCGGTGTTGCGCAACCGATCTATTTCCGCGCATTCCTAATCGCGCGACCAAGTCCCATAGTTATCGTTTTCCTCATGTCTATGATACGATACTTGATTTCTGCGATCGACCGATAGAACAATAAGGATCGATCTACGTAGGTAGATAGGAAAGATCTTTCGAAGAATTCTTTCTTGGCTGTTAGAACTCGTATCTCTTTCGTTGCTACCCTTTTTAGAGTTTCATCGCATGGAGGGTGGTAATGAAACACGAAGGTGGCTCCGTATAGAGATGCTCGAGATTCGAAGGTTGACGTAGCGACGTCTCGTATACGTTTCGCTAATGACGTTCGGCTTTAAATCGGCCGAATGACGCGGCAGAATTCCTTTTCGCTTATCGATACGGGCTGAAGATTAATCTCGAAGAAATGTTGCTGGTGATGCTCTCTCGCCATAATTGAAACCACGTCGTGAGAGTAGAATGTTACGAGAGAGAAAGAGGGAGAGAGAATTATATCGATAAACTGAAACATGTGATTCATATGAAACACTAGATCGAATCTACGACATCCGAAACGACATGTCGTTTTCTACGACATGCGAAGGATCGTTTCCATGAAACTAACTTTAATTCACCCTTTTTTCCTTCAATTTACAACGGAACGCACGTTTGGCACTCTATGCGATTTTCGATTTGGCGAAAAGCATTGATCAGCCACGTGCATCGTATGGGCCATACGGTAGAGTGCGATGCCAAAGTTCCAAGTTGCTTAGTCGTCTCCGCTGCCTTTTATAATATCACTCTTCCGTGGTTGAACAATATGCCGTTTTATTAGTCGTGACCATAGATAGAGTTGTCGCGTATTGTCTATTAGATACGTAGAATCTACTGCTTATATTATCCAGTCCCGTTAGCCTTCTCGTTGAGATCGAATCATCCTTCTCCGTTCCACCACTTCGTCGTTACACTTTCCTGCCATATGCCAGAATTGGAAAACATCCAATTTCAATCGGATACCGAGGCATTCGTATCGCTATATCGACTCGCGATTTTAGAGATCATTGAAATCCAACTGACTTGGTCGGATTAATGAAATTTCACGAACACGTTTAGCAGCGTTTCCGCTTTAATTAATACCAATCAAAGTATTAGTAGATATTTTCCTAGAATACATTATTTTTTATCGGATTTGCCAAGTTTTGGTTCGCTTTTAATACGAAGAGATCATTTCTTATAAGATGTGTTTCATTATTGTTCAATAATGCTATATTAACTGGATACTTATCAAACAAACGCGATTTTTTGTAAATCGATCATCGAACATATATTAGAATCAGCTTGTAAATGAAATCGTATCACATGACAAGGTCTCGTAACGTTTTTGATCATTTCCTATAATATGCATTTATTAAACTACTGTTCGATTAACGTGACCTTAAAAAATTTGATTTTGCGTGGACGATGTCGAGCTATAGTTTACGCAAATGTATAAACGGGGCGCCTTACTCTCAATTTCGCGATATTTAAAAAAAGCTAACGTTAGCCCGGTAGTATCCGTACAGCAGGTATTCCAATAAAATGAAAAACATGACGACTTCCGATAAAGTGAATCGAATCCACGCGAAACGTCGCCGTTCTGTACAGATCGATAGATTTTACTTTTGAACTTACGAGTTTCCACCGATCGATCAAATGTTAGGATCGGAGAGACGTGCGGATAGAAAGATAGATGAAAAGGAGAGAAGAGAGAAGGGGGAAGGGAGAGGATAGAGAGAGGAAAGGACAGCGTGTCAGAGAGCAGCTGTTATCATCGATCTATCGTACGGCCACGTGCGTCTTCCACGTGGACTCGTCGTTCTCGAGTGCAGGCTACGGACGAAACGTATCGTGTCTCGGATTCGAGGGAACTACCACCTGACAGGGTCGGTCCGCTCTCGTCTGGATCGGTTCGCGCGTCCTTCCGACGCGCATACGCACCTCGTTGGAATGGCGCCTCCATGGACATAGTCGAAAGGGAGTTTGGCTTTCCTCCCTCTCGACATCGCTGCATGCGTGTACGCGATGTATGTGTTGGATAGATGGGCAGAAAGCTAGATAGTTAGGTAGATAGAGAGATAGAGAGATAAATAGATAAATAGATCAACAGATAAATAGATAGATAGATAGATAAATGGATAGATAGAGAGAGTTAGAGAGAGACGGAGCCGAGCTTTCCCCCTTCAACGAAGCGATCCGTCGAAGAAGCATCGGTGCGGCTCCATCTCGCTCCAACGTCTATTTTCATCTCACTCGACTCGGCCCGAGCACGGGCGCACAGGCGGTCGTACCTTTCCGCGGCCACCCCTTGTCACACTTTTGGTATCATCTCCACCTAAAAAGGTAGATTGGCCCACGAACTAACGCGCTCCTTCATTGGACAGCATCAACGGCCAATCGGCTGGCTCGTTACAGCTTAGGATCACGTTGCACGCGCTTATATTGGGAGCCCCCGCTCGTTTCCCCGACAGAACGGCTCTCTAACGTAAGTGAATCACGTCGATAGTACTTGCCGGACTTATTTTTTTCTTCACTTAACGCGTGCGATAATTCTCGCAACACTTAACGAGTTTCAAACGTGAATTAGTCAAGGAAGATAGAATGATATAGAGACCGAGGGTAGATAGAGAACGAAAAAAAAGGGGGGTTGTTAAGAAAACGAGATAGATAGATAGATAGAGAGAGAAAGAGAGAGAATGAGAGAGTGTTAGGGGAAAAAAGGAATATCTCGGTAGATGTAAAAAGAACAAAAAAAAAAAAACTTCGTCCGACTACGTTATGGTGAACAGGTCCGGTAAGATTACGTTTTACGAGCGAACGCGGTGACGGCAAAGCATCTAGGGAATTTCATCTCGGAAAGTCACTGGATCGGTGACCGACTGGCAGAAGTGCAGAGTTTGAAAATTTGGTGGCTTTCTCGAAGAGGCACTCGCGACAGTTTTTGGATATTTTTCAAGTTTATCAGATAGATACGAAAAGTGCGGAATCTCTATGGGATTTTAGTGGAAAAGAAAATCCAAGGTGCGAAGAAGAAATCAGAATTGTGTGCGATCCGTTGGACTGGAGGAGCGATTTTTCTTCTGCCGTTAAAAAGATCGACGATCGAATATCGATACGTTTTGTGTGTGTTTTTTGATACTCCCTGTGAACGGAGTACGGAGTCACAGTGATCCTCCTCGTTGATCTTAAGATCCGAAAGGAAAGGCTTTATTACGACGCTATCCAGAAGTGAAACGGCGCGGTGCTACCAGTTTTCTGTTACGATCGTGCTGGACCAACGAGGATCGATCGTCGGCAGTGTTTACTCGATCGGACTGTTCGTTTTTTAAAAGATTTGTGCTCAAAGTCTTTGATCAAGTGAAATGTCGCTATGGATTAATGAAAAAGCAGCGCGTAAAGTCGGGAGAGATGTCGAGCGCGAGAAATGTCATCGGCTTTGGAAAGAAATAATCGAATCGATTACTTTCCATCGTTGTTCCGATATATAATCGAGATACGTTCGTGTGTGTGTATATATATGTCGTTTTAATGGAGTCACGTTAAAAAAATAATTCTGCAAATAGAGTTTATTACTAGATACGGTATCCGCGAGAGATAGAATTTTCGAATACCCGCACGAATCGACATACTATTGAAATAAATTCCGATCTCTTGGCATTCGTCGAAGAAAGTTAGCCCTCGGTCCGTAAGTTATCTCGATACCGCGTGCGCCATTTTGGTGAATTGCGCGGCAACGGTATCGTGTAACACCGTGCCGCGTATCTTTTTTTTAGATCGCTTCGTTCCGACGCAACCGTGTTCCTAAGATGTAACTTCATTTTTTCCACATGGCTATTTTGTACGAGTGAACGGACGCATTAGTACTTCGTAGGAGGCACATTTATTTTTACGCGCTCTACTTTCTAGCTTTAAAAATATGCATATTACGTAGAAACGTATAATCGTGACTCGAAAGACTATACTTTCGATCGGACGGGAGTAGAAAAGCGAATGATGTTAAGTCGTAACTATTTATAGTGGATCATTTACGTGAGGCGAAACATGATGTTTCGATTGGAGAGCAATTAACCTGCCTCTCTGTCTCTCTCTCTCTCTCTCTCTCTCTCTCTCTCTTTTTTTTTACTTATCTCGTTCTCTTACTCTCTATCTCCCACTCCCTTTTCCCATATTTTCAAACACTCGTTGATAAATAATTTTATAGGAATTCCGTCGACTGATGAGTATCATCCCCTTTTTGTTTAGGGCCGCCCAGATCGTGCCGCCAGAAGTAGTCCGTCCGCCGCCGAATTCTGCGAAGAACGAGAAAAGAGAAGGATAACGAAGGAGCTCCCCTCTCCCGCGAAAAGTGGGAAACGACTTAAAGAGAGAAAGAGAGAGAGAAAGAGAAGATAAAAAGACATAAAAAAAGGAATAGTAGAGGGGACGAAGAAATCGAAGAGTCTCGAGCGTTTAAGGAACAAACCGAAAGGAATCATCCAAGATGCCGAAGCCAAAGCCGCAAGAGGGAGAGGATCCCGATCCAACTCCATATCTCTTTGTATCGCTCGAGCAAAAGAGAATCGATCAGACGAAACCGTACGATGCGAAAAAGGCGTGCTGGGTACCCGACGAGAAGGAGGGCTACCTCCTTGGTGAGATCAAAGCTACCAAAGGAGATGTCGTTTCCGTCTCATTGCCAGGCGGCGAGGTGTGTATCTCCGATGATATCTAACGTTCATCGCGATCGTCTATATCAATTTTCCTCGTCGATCGACACGCTTCTTTTCTCGAACTCGACAATTTTGTCCAAACGATCTTTTCCATTTTTTCTCTTTTTCATTTCGCGTTTATCTTTATCGGTATAGCCCAAAATTCGCTTATAAAACTTCCGCTTTTCGGAGATCGCGCAATGCAGGGAAAATTGAGAATGGATGGACGCGAGGACGCGATGATAGGCAAGAATAAGCGCGAGCGTACGTACGTACGTATGTAGCCGCGTATGTAGGTATCTACGTGTAGATGGAGGGCAAACGTGCCGGGGCCTCGCCGTGGCGGGCTACAACGTCTCTATTTTTGGAGAACAGAAATCGCTCGAGGCTTTTACGACCTTCTATCGTCGAACGCGCCAAGATCCGGCACTCTACGTTTTTCTTTCTATCAACGAAAATAAATCGCGAGAGAGAACGAACGCATTAAAAAAGTCGGATCTCGAGTGGAAGCGATAGGGATGAAACGATTGCAGCTAAATAGAGTATAATAGAGAAAAAAGGAAAGGTAGAGAAGCGAGATGATGGTGTAAAAGGTGAAAGGAGTCCTTGAGTTTTCATTCTTTCCGCATACTTTTCCAAATCGTCTTGTATAAGAAGATTTTTATTCGAGGAGAATGCGGCTCGGTAAAAAGAGAGAAACGCGTAATAGTAATACGAGTAAAGATTCAAGCGCGTAGGGTATAGAAATATAGAGAAATAAATAGATGGGAAGAAACGGAAGCATGGTTACATAATGGTTCAGCAAACCCTGCCCCGTCTCTTCTCTACCTAAGACGCCTAAACGCTATTGTTAGCATAGCCCGCGACGATGGTAATAATAAATTGAAACGCCACTTCTCGAAACGCAGGTCAATATATTTTTAGAGCACTGTCAAAAGCTAGCCAGAGACAGACGGATAGATAGATAGATAGATAGATAGATAGAAAGAGAAAGAGGGTTGCCGGATATACCTACGGCTCGCTTTTACGCAACGCTATCGAAGAGAGGAAAAAATCTCTCGCCTCTTTCGACGTAGCCTCACGATGGCTGAATTTATTTTCGTATCGGTATTATACATATAGAGATTCGAAAGCTATACGTCCGCGCGTTATCTTTAACGGACGAGCACTAACCACCGCCTAAGGGAGCTTGCCAAAATTATTACCATGGATTTAAAATCTCGCTGGAATGAAAATTCTGCCATCTTGGGATTATACGTAGCGTGGGTGCGCGAGATTTCGAGGCTCGTTCGAAAGAAGGAGGAAGGAAACGGAAACACTTGGAAATAAATGATACGTCGAAATGAAATCGTTCGAATTGATAATCTCTCTCCTGAGAGTGTTACTTTTTGTCTACGAATCAACGATAGCTAGTAAACTAATGAAAAGGAAAAAAGATTTAATTGCCAATTGAAATGAAATAGTTAAAATTGATAATCTCTCTCCTGAGAGTGTTCCTGTTTGTCTATGAATCAACGATAGTTAGTAAACTAATGAAAAGGGAAAAAGATTTAATTGTTAATCGAAATGAAATAGTTAAAATTGATAATCTCTCTCCCGAGAGAGAGTGTTCCCGTTTGCCTATGAATCAACGTCAGCTAATAAACTAACGAAAAGGGGAAAAAGATTTAATTACTAATCGGTAAAGCGAGCGAGTTACAAATATGATAAAACGGCCGTACACAGACGAAACAGTTCCGCAAAGACCAGCTGTCCCAAGTGAATCCACCGAAATTCGAAAAATCCGAGGATATGGCGGACCTGACCTTCCTGAACGAAGCGTCCGTATTACACAACCTGAAACAGCGTTACTACCACAAACTTATTTACGTAAGTGATAATTCCATTTCGAACTATATTAACCGCGCTCTTTTCTTTTCTCTCTCGCCCTCCCTCTCTCTCTCTCTCTTCCTCTCTGCCTCTTCCCTGGGAACCATGACAGACCAAGGACTTCAAGAAGGATCAACTGCAACAAGTGAACCCGCCGAAATACGAGAAATGCGAGGACATGTCTAATTTGACCTACCTCAATGATGCTTCCGTCCTCCACAACTTAAAACAACGTTACTACGCCAAGCTCATCTACGTAAGGGTTTCTCTCTCCCTCGAGGAATTTACTCCGCAGACCGGAGTGTGGACTTTATCGTTGTCGTTTTCTTCCTTCTTTGGCTTTACGATCTCTATCAACGTAGACGAGATCGGCTGAGAAGAATGTGGTTTTAGAGAAAAATCACGAGTTCGAGGAGCTTTCCTCGAATCTGTTCGAGATCTTTCGTCTTTGAAACGATTTCACCAACTACATTCTCAGTTTGAATCTCCAGCATGGCCTCCTCTTATCTTTTTTTTTGTTACTTAAATTTGTCATCGTTACAAAGCACCATGACGTGCCACGATGTTTAGCACCTTTCCAGATTTGCATCTTGTCCAGTAAGAATTGTATCTTTCTTTTTTCCGGGAGACGAACGTCGGAAACCGGCATTAAGACTTGCCTCCCGACCTAGTCCAACTATTTTTTATCAAGTACGAATCGTATCTTTATTTTTTCTTGAAGACGAAAGTCGGAAATCGGCATTAAGACTTGCCCCCGACCTAGTCCAACTATTTCTGACGATTTTTCGATTATATCGAGACATCCATTCATCATCGTCAGCGATTTTGTTTAGTTACTACATCATCTCACGAGCATCAAATGTAGTACTTACCCAATCGTGTGTTTACATCCTTCATCGCTTGCATATCCCATATATCACGATACAATCGACATTTGGCGTCTGTGGGACGTCGTGTTTTGCTTTTCATAAAGCAAGCAGTCGATTTGTGAACGTGATATCACGGAACTCTCGTCACAAGACACGAGACGCCTTTTACCCCGATCGAAGATCTCCTATAGGAAGTCATTCACCCCGACTTCCTTTGTCTTCGAATGCAATTCCTTATTTTGTGACATTTTTGTAATTTTTTTATTGGATTAGTGAGAGACAACGCTATGACCGCAGACCGGCATCAAACCAAGGGAAATCCTTTAACCACTTTTGCACATACATGTTCCTACCCGCTTTTTCTTTTTGTCGAAAGAAGAAATGACTTTTCTTAGTTGCTCCTCGATGACCGTAAGCACTACGTGAAATTTTACAGACCTACTCTGGCCTGTTCTGTGTGGCCATTAACCCTTACAAAAGATTCCCCGTCTACACCCAGAGGTGTGCAAAATTATACCGGGGTAAGAGGCGTAGCGAAGTGCCACCACACATTTTCGCCATTTCCGATGGAGCTTACGTCAATATGCTTACAAGTGAGTATATTATTATTACGAGAGTCCTAGTTATTCCCTTCGTAATGAGATACGGATTCTAAGTGCGATCTTTCTTTCACAGACAGCGAAAATCAGTCCATGTTGATTACCGGTGAATCTGGTGCCGGAAAAACTGAAAACACGAAGAAAGTAATTGCGTACTTCGCCACCGTCGGTGCCTCGACGAAGAAGGCGGACGAAGGGACTCAAAAGAAGGGTTCCCTTGAGGATCAGGTCGTACAGACCAATCCTGTACTGGAAGCCTTTGGTAACGCTAAGACCGTCCGTAACGACAACTCCTCTCGTTTCGTAAGTACTTTACTAATAATAATAGTAATTATAATAATCCACTATAATAGGATCGACTTTAAATTTTCTTTTACTTGCCGACACTAAGTTCTTGTTTGAAAGGACTATAATTATATTTGATCTTCTTCTTTCCTTGTTTAGGGTAAATTCATCCGTATTCACTTCGGTCCCTCTGGAAAACTGGCCGGTGCCGATATCGAAACTTGTAAGTACACTCTGGAAATAAAATAAGCAAAGTATTTCATTTATAATTACTTGTATCACACGAGTACTTCTGTATATATTTATTATAGACTTATCTTTTACGGTAGAAGTTAGTAATGAACTGAGTTTAATTCCTCTTAATATTCCGATAGATCTACTGGAGAAGGCCCGTGTCATCTCTCAACAGACTTTGGAACGTTCTTACCACATCTTCTACCAGATGATGTCTGGATCTGTTCCTGGCTTAAAGGGTAAGAATAACGAGACATTCCTTCAAAAGAAGGGTTGCATTAAAATCAAAGAGTCGAACAACTCGAACCGGATGCTCCTCCCATTTAATATTTACCAACATCGTAAAAATTCAATTTCGTTATTTGCCATTTATTACACGAATCTTTTGATTGGGAGCATTAGGTATTAGGTGTTCGTATCTATTCTTATTACTATATAGATTCTATATCACGATTTTACCATTATCGATAATCCTGTAGCAGTTAGTAATGGTAACACTTGACAACATCATTATCGACGGCACGATAAATAATTAACAGAGTAAAGATAAATTAGGTAGGTCGTCGTTAATGGTGTTCATAGCGTCTTGATCTTATCGTATAAAGTTATCCTCTAATAATATCAAGAGAAAGTCAAGGATGCAGAGAACGTGTACATCGATGGTATAGACCTATAGGGAATCGTTCTTCGTATCGAGTACCGATCCTGGAAGACGAGATACCGTATCTTCGTGGAGTCCTATCTTTTATTTAGCGATCGATTCAGGTATCGAGGAACGGCAATCGAGAATCTCGCGATTCAGCCAGTTTTGTTCTCGGCATTGTACGTATGCGTTTACGTTTACCTTTGAAAATCCTCCTTCCACGCAGAGATGTGCTGTCTGTCGGACAACGTCCACGATTACTACTTCGTGTCTCAGGGCAAGACGACGATCCCGAACGTCGACGACGGCGAGGAATGTCAACTTACCGACGTAAGAACCTGCCGATGAAGATGTCGCAGGGCTCGCCTGCCTGTTTCGCCTCGATTATTTTCTTTTACGTTGTTCCGTTTTCCCTGTCTTCGCCTGTATTTTAGATCTGTTTTCGCTCATACCGACCGATAATCCCTTAATTATTAACCGAAAGCTACCGTTCGAGTCGAAGAGGTTTCCCAAAGCGATTACCGCCGATATCTTTTCGACTCGAGATACTCGAGCAACATTAGCGTTATCTAAAGTCGAAACCAAACGTTTCCTTTAACGTTATACATTTTGAATAGTTTCACACGGAAACGCTCGCGTTGCCTCGATCGAATGTGTGTTTTATATCTTAAGGATGTCCTCCATAGGCAAAGGACATTGTGCGTAGTGCTATTCTCCAGAGGACAATGGAAAACTTGGATGGAGAAACGATATATTTAATAACCGTATCGTATCGAGACGCCTTTATATGGCGATGCAACGATCGGAGGAACCGTACTTGCATGTATCGTTAGGAAAACATTTTTAATTACCTTAATATTACCTCACATAAAAATAACTTTAATAGTTTAATATAATTAATTATAAACATAATATAAATGACGATACAAAGGTCCGGTTCCTTCGAGAGCGATAATCCTCGAAAAACGGGCGATCACTTTTACAGAAGCCCCGTGCGACGAGATCTTTGACGAGATCGTCGATCGCTTGATACACCTTTACCCGTAACCCCTTGTAGATAGTTTCGTAGTTAAAACCCTAAAGCCCGAAGGAAAGCCAGTAGGAGACAATTGGCCCATCGTTTGTGATTCCTTTAACACCTGCATGTTTTCTTTCTTTCGACACCTGTAGAGATGTTGCTGCTGTCCAACAACATCCACGACTACTACTTTGTGTCGCAAGGGAAGACGACTATTCCCGGTCTCGATGACGGCGAGGAACTTTTGATTACGGACGTAAGTGCATGCGATCCTATGCGGTCGAACTATCTCGCTTCTCTAATCGTTTCATTCAAATCGATTAGCCTATCGAATAACCAACGACCGCTATTCATCCTGGAAGACCATCGAAGGTTCAGGATTGTTTATAATACCTATTTGTACAAATTGTTTATCGCCTTGTGTTACTCAACCGCTTAAGCGTGCTATAGTGTTTATATCTATCTCTCTTTGTTTTTCTTTCTCTCTTTTTCTCTTTCTCTGTCTCTTTCTCTCTCTTTCTCTCTGTCTTTCTTTCAGCCGTTCCATGTATCTATACGTTACGCCACGACAAAACGTATGCTAACCACACACATTTTTACAGCCACATTAGCGGACACTGGGAAATCCATGTTTCATATTTTTTACTACTTACAGTTCTTCTTCTTCTTCTTCTTCTTCTTCTTCTATTCTTTCCTCTGTCACTACTCTTTTCTATTTTGGCCTTGTATCTATGGCTTTCTTTTTTTTCAGCACTTATCATTATATGCAACATATCGTGTTATAAATAAAACGTGGAGAACTTTTGTTTAGACGAATCTCAGGAAATCGATTATTTTGAACTGAACGATTCTTTAGATGCAATACTTATTGCATTTTTAGTGAATGAAATTTGGAAAAGTTCTCCTCGTGAAAGATAGATTTACGAACATTTGCATCGTGGATACCTTCGTAAAGGTACGGCAATGCGATGTTCGTGAAGAACGCGCATGTAAGCTAGGGAACACGTATAATACAGAAAAAACTTTGCTGAGCAACCGGATCGGGGACTACTGGTATATTAGCCAGGGTAAGACAAGAATTCCGGGAGTCAACGACGCCTCCGACATGGAAGAAACGGACGTAAGTCCATACCCCAGGGTACCTAAAATCTCGCCAAACTTCATGCCGCCTTGATCATTTTTACATGGTCATATTTTTCTCGGTTTTTAGGTATCTTATCTCTCTCTCTCTCTCTCTCTCTC
>JAIFRP010000045.1:2787084-2802735 GCA_032403825.1 Odynerus spinipes | reverse complement strand
AAAGTCAAATTATCAAAGAGAGAGTAGCGATAATAAGATGGAATTATTTTCGTGATTGAATTTTTCCAGAAAGCATCTTTTTCGAGAGATACCTCCTTCTAGTCAAGGTGGCATGAAATCTGGATGGAGATTCGAGAGGAACCCCTCGCTCCCCCGCTTGCGAAAGCTGCCTGCCGTCGCAATCGGGGTGCGGGGAGATTGGGGGAGGTAAAAAATGGGACGCAGGGACTTTGGACGCGACGGACGACGAGACAGTTCGAAATTAGGGAACGGTATCGAAGGCGGTATCTAGAGGAAGAAAAAAGAATCCCCCAACGTACTCGCTCCCCGATCAGCGATCGCTCGCCTTATTTTTCTTTATCGCGCCAGCCGTTTCTCCTAGGTATTCGCATTTTGTTAGAGTGTCGCGAGAACGCGATGTACAAGATAGCGATGTTCGTCATAAAAGGAATGGAAAAGATCTCGGGGGTGTACGACGTCTAGCGAATGAACCAAAGTTGAAAGTGAATTATTATAAAGTTTCCGTCTTCTTCGTCATGCTTCGCAGAAAACTGTTTCTTGTCCAACAACATATACGACTATCACAACGTCTCTCAAGGAAAAATCACGATCCCCAACGTCGACGACGGCGAGGAATTGCAACTTACGGATGTAAGTCCCCAAAAAGGGAATGTTGGATCTAATAGTTCTCCCTTCGTTACCACTGGTTGAGTCTTATAGATTTGTATCATTCGGTTTCCCATCGGTCGATCTCGATGCATCGTTCCGATCCTAAGAACGAAACGATCGATGATTCCCCGAAACCTAAAGAAAAGATTTGTTTGGTAGACCATAGAGGAGTAGCGGCATTAGGTATGAACGAGGAAGTACGGACAAGTAAAAATGGTAAATTCTTCGAAGGCGGCCCTATGGGAGGCTATTACAGAAGATGTATTACCATTTTTATCTGATAGTATCTTTTCTCGATCGTATCACGTGCTACCCCTGTATTCCCTAAGAGTCTCTAATCACTCGTTGATAGAATCCTATTCCCCTTCGAAACCAAGTACTTTGACTTGGAGGTAGAGTAAGAATCGAATTCGACCTATTTATCTATGGTAGTTTTTTAAAGAGAATTTTGTAGATATCCAAATCGAGTTCACCCTTTTGGAATTTTAATTCAAAGGGCTAACTTATCGTTAACTTAACATTAACAAAGACAATTTTCATACGGTCGAAGATTCTTACGTTCACGATCCACATAGAGTCTTCTAACAAAACATAGTTGTTCCCCTTACCCCACCCTTTTTGTTGTCGACCATTATCCATCGCAGATGCGATAGACGATATATCCTCTTTAGAACTATATCATCGAGAAAAGAATGAAATAACCTCGAGATAACGGTTCCCGAAAACAGTTTTGGTGATGATATAAAACTGGACATCTCCAAGAGATACCATTTCGTTCGAGAGATCGACTCGCTTCGATTTCGTCTCGAGTTCGAGAGAAGCACAAACTACGGTGCGTTCTACAGTAGTGGAAAAACGTAGCCGAGGAGTCAGACTTCTACGGAGCTCCTCTCACGAGTTAGGCTGCGATCAAACTCGACCCCATCGTGTACATTCTATACGAGAGAAAGATGGCGGGATTCCTACGTGAGAATACCGTTTGCGAACGATGATACATCTTCGTCGCCCGCCTTTTCTCTTCTATACTACAACCTCTTCTTCTTCTGATTCTTCTACTTCGTCTTCTATCCGGTAAAAACGAAAATTTATCGAGTACTTTTTTGGCCGCGTCTTTCAATCGTCTTCCGCTTTTTTCTTTGGATTTTGACCAATTTAGGGAGCTTAGGGAAGAAGCGGCTACACGACACAAGCTCTGCTTCCGCTTCAAGCTCCTCTGTGCTCGTCCGCGATTATTTTTTGCTACGCCACCGCGCCGCAGCCTTTTTTGCGCTACGCCATCGCAATATCGCAGCACCGTCGTCGCGCCGATGCTATATAACTTTTTTTAATAACTTTTACCTTTACGCGAAACGACAGCTTAAAGCGCAATACGTCAAATGCCTCTTGTGATTTCTTTCTGTCATCCTTGTGTGTGTTTGCTTTGTACTAATCCCGAGCGTTTAAGATTGGCACGCTTAAGAAGCAAAAAAAAAAACGGCTAAAAGTTTAACGCAAAAGTATAGAAAAGTGCCAATAAATTTGCTCTTGAAATGGCTCGTGTCGGGAACTCGACGTCGTCTCGACTTTTTCTTCGAAGAATCAGAGACGAATGTTCGAAAAGATTGATTATCAATCGTTGTTCCTGTCGCGAGGATATCTGTGAGGCTTAGCGCTATAACGAAAATTTTGTCCAATCGTAGCAAGCCTTCGATGTCTTGGGTTTCACGCAAGAGGAGAAGGACAACATCTACAAGATCACCGCTGCTGTCATGCACATGGGTGGTATGAAGTTCAAGCAAAGGGGTCGTGAGGAACAGGCTGAAGCCGATGGTACAGAGGTACGAGAGAAGATTCTTCGATTTCTTCGTTTCTCCAGCATCCATGTCCTATCTTCCCCAAGAAAAGTTCCTTTCCGTATTTCTACAAGTCATTTCTGTGTCTGTAAAAATGATTTTTCTTATCTTAGGAAGGTGAGCGTGTCGCCAAACTGCTTGGTTGCGACTGTGCCGATCTTTACAAGAACTTGTTGAAACCAAGGATCAAGGTCGGAAACGAGTTCGTTACCCAGGGTCGTAACAAAGACCAGGTAGCCTACTCCGTAGGTGCCATGTCAAAGGCAATGTTCGATAGATTGTTCAAATGGTTGGTGAAGAAGTGTAACGAGACCCTGGATACCAAGCAGAAGAGACAACACTTCATCGGTGTACTGGATATTGCTGGTTTTGAGATCTTCGACGTAAGTATCAGCAAAACTTGATGCGATTGAAAATGATATTTCAAACAAATTGATCGACGAGCGATCGACGACGACTTTGCTTTTTCTGATAAGGCACAGCCTACTTTTTAACCGATTTCGAAAAGGAGGAGGTTACTTAATTCGTCTTCGATACTCCTAGACGGATGGACCGATCTGGATGAAACTTTTTCCATCTGATAGTCTTACATTGGATTCGTTATCATCAAAGTCGTCGACGCGTCGGTTTCGTCAAGAAAACGTACATACGTATGTCTCATACACCTAAGATATACTTGGAGCATCGAATCAATTTCTTTCCCATAATTATATTTCCATACACATATTCATATTATTATAGATATACACATAGATAAAGGTATAATTTGAGTCACGTATATACACGATATATACCTGCGGTATATGATATACATACTGTAAGATAAAGAAGTTCTAATCATAAAATTCTAACGAGAAGAATAAAAAGACGCTTGTGGTTCCGCAACGATCTTTACTCCGCGTAAGCTTGTTTCGAACTGACTTCGTACATTCGTCACGTCCTTGCTTATATCTCTTTTTTTTCGAACAACGCACATGCGCCCCTTTGTGGCAATGGCGTGTAGCTGTTCGCTTGTCGATCGAAGTCCAGTGGAGGGGAATTCTACTAAATTCTTATAAAACACATTACAATACATAACGATTATATAAAGTGTTGTATCATACATCATAAGTATATACCGTGTAAATATGTACATATACTATATAAGGCGATATACCTTTGATCGATGAAAGATTCGATGCTCGAATATGACACGACTTCACTCTTACCCACCCATAAAAGCACTGATCTAGACAAAGATCTAGAGATCTAGCGGACTCTATCGTGGATTTCCACAAGGAAGAAAATGAAAAAGTCGTCCAATCACGGACAATCTTATTACACTCGATCATCCCCATAGCCTACCCCCCTTTAAATCGCTATTTTCGTTTCGCCCCTCAGTACAATGGTTTCGAGCAACTCTGCATCAACTTCACCAACGAAAAGTTGCAACAATTTTTCAACCATCACATGTTCGTACTCGAGCAAGAAGAATATAAAAAGGAGGGAATCGTCTGGCAATTCATTGACTTTGGAATGGACTTGCTAGCTTGTATCGAGCTGATCGAGAAGGTAGCCTCGCGTTCGAGGAAATACCCTGTTGCGTTCGGTGCGCCTAAAATGGCGCATCTCTGTGGAACGCACTCCCCCAATGTTTGCTCTCTCTCTCAAATTTGTGGTTGTGTCTCCGATTTACGATTAGATAGATGTATTAGAGATCTTCCAATCGTTCCCTTTCTCACTTATCGTTCGTCTCTTCGTTTGTCATTTTTCCAACGGATATAAGACTAGTGTGTTCTAGATGTTTTTTATTTACACCACATATGTATGTATATACCCAGAGTCCCCGTAGGCATGATAAATCTACCAAATGATCTTCCAAAGGATGTGCTTT
The DNA here is from genome assembly GCA_032403825.1 of Odynerus spinipes. Lineage (NCBI taxonomy): Eukaryota > Metazoa > Arthropoda > Insecta > Hymenoptera > Vespidae > Odynerus > Odynerus spinipes. The sequence goes on along the minus strand of JAIFRP010000045.1, from coordinate 2,798,361 downwards.
CCAACGGAAACCCCATTTTGTCATTAGAGAAATATTTTTCACGATGGACAATATAAAACGTATCGTCTATTGTATGTATGTACGTATGTCCACGTATCGAATATTTTCTAGAATTATGTACTCCTCACCGTTCCACGTTTGAACCACCTATCTTCTCTAAGAAGAATTTACATTTTTGATTCCTGCACCGTTAGAAATTCATCAAAACTCTGATCGCATTGTCGAATGTTACCCTCCACAATTTTAGTCTAGACAGCATGATGAGTTTCCGAGTAGGAGAACCAAGTGTGAAATAATCTCTCATAAGAACTCTTTCATCCTTCTACATCATACACCCTACACAGTCTATATCTTGTCCAGAATTCTAGATAATCGTGTATCGCCGTTCCGGAGAAAGCGTTGTACGAAGAAAACGATAGTCGGTTCCAAAGTAGGTAAAGACAAGACTGGTTACACTTTGACCATCTTGATGCGGAATGCAGAAACAGTGGACTTCACGTAGAATATATTAACAATACGTTTAATACGAGTACGTGTGTACTCGTTTAACCGTCCATCGAAGAACAGGACGGTCCGTTTAGTATATCTATCAGTAGTATCATTTTATGACCCCTTGGTAATCGTTGCCACATTATAAGCTACAACTACAGTAGTAACTGGCAAGTAGTAGACTAATATGTTGAAGTATATCGAGTGTTTCTGGTAGAACTATTTACTAAAGATATCTCTCTGAAACGAAAGGAACGTTGTATAAACAAAATAATATCGTAGCGAAGCACGACAAACTTCCGATCGTGCCAGACGTCGTATGTAGCGACGTCGTACAAAAAAAAAACGAACTAAATCGTAGTCGATCAAGAAAACAAAAAAGGAATGCCGACGATTGGATCCAAACGTGATTAACGATCGACTTAATACCATTGACTACTACGCATGCCTATTTCTTGCTCGAACAGTTCAACAGCTTCGAGCAGTTGTGTATCAACTTCACCAACGAGAAGCTACAGCAGTTCTTCAACCACCACATGTTCGTCCTCGAACAAGAAGAGTACACAAAGGAGGGCATTCAATGGGAGTTCATAGACTTTGGCATGGATCTCCTCGCATGTATCGAATTGATCGAGAAGGTACCAAGATGATCAAAACGACAAAAATAAACCAAAAACCAAAAAACGACAATATCATCCGTCTCTAAAGAGTACGGATATATCCGTGGAAAGGATCTTTCACGGACGGCTGTGTATTTTGATCGATTAACGCTTCGATTGACAGCAAAAGTGATCGTCCACTGTTTTCTTGTCTCGTTGTCAAACTTTTAAGCTGGCCCCTTCGATCCTGCCTTCCTGGTTTATATGACTTTTTACAAATATTTTTTTTAATATCTTTTTTTTCATATTTTTTTATTGCGCTATCCCAAAAGCGGCGTTCCGATGTCGTATCAACGTGTTCACCGCGTCGTCTTGCTTCTTACCAGTTTCCCTTATGTAAGAATATCCATTCTTCGTTGGCCGATCGTTGTAATACGTTCGCTCTCCATCACGACATCCCTCCGCCTTTCCTTTTCATTATTTCAGACCGGTCTTCTCTCGAGGTTTCGATCCATTCGTCGTCGATGAGTACTTGTATCAAGTTCGTGTTAACGCTTTGATACATATACGTTTTACGATCGAATCTGGATCGAATAAAAAAGAATATATATTTTTGTTTTACCACTGCACGACAGACAAATCATGGAAACACTATTTTTCTCTCTTTCTCACTCACGTACTGTCACACACAGACACATATTTTTTTTCCAACTCCTCCATTCCAGTACACACAAAAAAAGGGCATGTATCATAATGATTGTTCTTTTTCTTCCTGTGTTTCTCTTTTGTTTTCACTTCTCACCTCGCGTGCATCAATCAACGCACGTCCCGCACGTACAATACGCATGCAACATCGAAATGGTTCGCTGCCCCAATAAAACAAAACAGTACAATGGTTTCGAGCAACTCTGCATCAACTTCACCAACGAGAAGTTGCAACAGTTCTTCAATCATCACATGTTCGTACTTGAGCAAGAGGAATACAAGAAGGAAGGCATCGATTGGGAGTTTATAGATTTTGGAATGGATTTGGCCGCTTGTATAGAGCTCATCGAAAAGGTATTGAACAGTGTTATAAGCGAACGCACGAGGGCACCGAAGCCTTTTGACAAAGATGTGCCCAAAAAATGAGAATGAGGAAATGACAAGGACGATGATGATGATGATGATGATGATGATGATGGTGATAATGATTGAGAATGACAAAAACGTCGACGATAGTTATGATCGGAAGAACCAGAAAAGACGGGTGATCGTACTGGCCTAGCCAGACGTTTTTTCAAGATAGGCCGAGAAAGCGGAAGATCAGAACTTCTCAATCGGTCCAGTTGTTTTTGCGCTAAGTAGTAGATTGACCAGCTGTTGTCGCGCTTGCGAAAAGCTTTACGAGTATAGTCCGACGATGATCCTTCGAACTGGTGACATTGTCGAGTAATAAGGTACCTGGTACGAGTACCTAATAGTTTCTTATCCTTTTCTGCAACCCCCCCCCNCCCCCCCCCCCTTCTGCTATTTTCGAATCCACGTCTATACACCCATTTTTTACGACCATGCTGAAAAAGGTAAAAAAAGGTCAGAATACGTCAAGTGCGAGATCCTTCGCTTGATGACTTACCATCATGAAGACCGATTGATCCTTCCTTGTGATCGTCTCTCGCTATTCATTCATATACTTTTTCTTCATGACTATTCAAACGCTATTCTTTTTTTATTCGCTCCATAACGACACTATGCGTGTACGTGAAAGCGATTCTATCATTAACCAAAATATTCATCGTGATCCATAAGTTCAGTTCTTGATGATTCTTCGTTAATCGGGGGCATTCTTCCGAGATTGCAAAAGATACGATACATTGGCGAATAAATCCAAATCCAATTGGCGATAATGAAATTTGAAATTCCACCAAAATTTTCTTGGAGATATCGATGTTATTGAGAAGCGTCTTTCCACTTGACGACGATCAATAAAATCATCGGTGTAATTGGGAAAGAATGAATTAGAGAAGGTTACCGAGTCGTGCCCCTAAAAGAAGAACAATCGTGTCATGTAATAGAACTTAACACGATTAATACTCACCTCCGATGCTTATATACGTACTTGTACGTACATGTCTTGTCCTTTTAAAATGAGCGACCACCTTGAAACATATTAGAATCATTATGTTTGTAATGGTCAGCGGAGCTATTAAAATCTCTCATAAAATTTACTAGATATAGTTTCAAGTTGGTCGAATCAAAACTAGTGCCCCTCTGCCCACCCCACTTGCCGCTCCAAATAAAAAGTGAACGTGTCTCTCTTTTTGGAGCTTTCATGTTAAAGCGATTACTTCGCCTCACCCTTGCCCCCTCTCTCTCTTTCTCTTTCTCTTGCTATCTCTCTTTGATTGTCCACCCCATCTATATGCATATGTGTACCCCCCCCTCTCTCTTTCTTTCACAAAGGAAAGGAAAAATATGACGAAATCCTAAAAGAAGGAACGAAACGAAGCAGCATTAATGACGGCTGTTTACGCCTTTCTTTTCTGTTCTCCGCTTTATCCCTCCACCCTCGGTCGAGCAGTTCAACAGTTTTGAGCAGCTCTGCATCAACTTCACCAACGAGAAGTTGCAACAATTCTTCAACCACCACATGTTCATTCTCGAGCAAGAAGAGTACAAGCGGGAGGGAATCGAATGGACGTTCATTGACTTTGGCATGGATCTCCAGCAGACCATTGATCTTATCGAGAAGGTACTTTCGAGCCGAGCTTCCGAAATGTCGACGGAGAAATTCGACGGAACGGTGCTCGGTTAACAGAGATAACGGAATGCCGTATATTTATAAAAAAACGGTGACCAAGTGGAAGGAGCTAACCGATATGATCAAGGGCGAATTCTGAACGAAGGACTGACAACTGCTCGAGCATGTGGATAACTATCTTGTCTCTAAACGCGTACTATTTCTTGCTCGATCGTGACTAACGAACGAACTTCTTTTCAGGATACTTACATGTTGCATACACTTTCTCTTTCTCCCATTTTCTCTCTTTCTACCTGCCTCTCTTTCTATCTGTTTGCGTCTCTTCCTTTTGCAAAACTTTCATCTTTTCTCATCGGCGCGCTCGATCTTTGAATTTTCGTGGACATGCATCCCGTCGAACGGCCATAGATGCGGCATTTAAACTCAGCATGAATTTTCTTCCTTTTGTCACTAGAATCTCTTGTTTTTTAAATTAGATCATTGAATTAGTTTTTATAATTTATGGTCGTTCTGTACAGACGCACGATCTACCGATCCAATTATCTCGATATGTCGTGCTGCATAAAAATGTGAAAAGCTTTGCTCGTGAACACGACAAAGGACTTGGCCTGGAGCCAAGATCCTGCGATCGTCGCAACAGGGAAGAAGGATCTAGGAAGCCGGGAGTCGGAAACTGAACGAGACACGGCCTTCTTCCGTTCGCTTCTACCTTCAACCCTAAGTTCTTTTTTCTTTTTTCTCTCTGTTTGTGTGTGCGCTTCGCCATCCTCGATTCGACCTCGACGGATGCAGTTCAACAGTTTCGAGCAATTGTGCATCAACTTTACGAACGAGAAGCTTCAGCAGTACTTCAACCATCACATGTTCGTCCTGGAGCAGGAAGAATACGAGCGCGAGGGTATTCCCTGGACGTTTATCGATTTTGGTATGGATTTGCAGTCAACGATCGAATTGATCGAAAAGGTAAAGGCCAGGGTCGCTCCTACGACGGATCGATTTAGAAGGCAGCAACAAAACGTCCGATTCGCTCGAAACGCAATAATCACAGAACAGAAAAAAAAATATCCACAAATTATCGCATGCTCTCTCTTGCCTTGTCTTGTGTTTAATGTGTGGCCCGCCTATGTATGTATGCCTGTGTGAGAATAAACGTATACGCGTGTCGTCCTTGTCCGTTGGAAAAGTATTGCATTTGGAGCTTTATTAAATGCAATACGTTGTCGCCTCGAATACCACCATCCATCGTTACCGCACTGTAGAGACAATGTAATCAAATAGATCACTAAGAGTAGCGTTTTTCACTTACGTAAATGCAATATCGAACGATTAACAGAATCTTTAACGACTTTCGTGAGTATTGTTAAAATCGGAATAATAATAATAATAGTAGTAGTAGTAGAAGCAGCTCGTTAAAATATCCTTGTTAATGAGATACCGTAGATTATTATTTAACGCCCGCATATGCTTCGGTTAAAGTTTACAATATAACAAGTAATTCGAAGTAAAGTATTTAGTATTACTCTTTGAATAAATAAAATAATGACATATTTTATAATCTATATTTTTTGTTATAACGTAATTGCTTTTTACGAGGATATTAATTTAAAAAAAAAAGTAAACAGAGCTATACGAATGTGTAATTTCGCGTGACGCTACTCTTGGTTGTCCCTTTAAACTGAATTCAATTTATTGACCGATGAATGTTTTCTTCTCTTTCGGAATATAGCCTATGGGTATCCTCTCCATCCTTGAAGAAGAGTCTATGTTCCCGAAAGCCACGGACAAGACCTTCGAAGAGAAGTTGAACAACAACCATCTGGGCAAGAGTCCGAACTACTTGAAACCGAAACCACCGAAACCTGGTCAGCAAGCGGCTCACTTCGCTATTGGCCATTATGCCGGCAACGTAGGTTTCGCTTTGTGATACTTCTTTTTCATCTATACCTATACATATGCGCACTCATGTAAAATGGGAGCAACTTTGAAATCTAACGAGGCAATAATGAATACAGGTACCCTATAACATCACGGGTTGGTTGGAAAAGAACAAGGACCCGCTGAACGACACGGTAGTCGACCAGTTCAAGAAATCTAGCAACAAATTGTTGATCGAGATCTTTGCCGACCATCCAGGACAATCTGGTGATGCTGGTGGCGGTGGCGGTGCCAAGGGTGGACGTGGTAAGAAGGGTGGTGGTTTCTCCACTGTCTCTTCGTCCTACAAAGAACAATTGAACAACTTGATGACCACTCTGAGGGCGACTCAACCTCACTTCGTCCGTTGTATTATCCCCAACGAATTGAAGCAGCCGGGTGTTATCGATTCCCACCTTGTCATGCATCAGTTAACTTGTAACGGTGTACTTGAAGGCATTCGTATCTGTCGTAAAGGATTCCCCAACAGGATGGTCTACCCAGACTTCAAATTGCGGTAAGAAATTTTCTCTGGATTCCATATAGTATGGTAGAATTTTTCGAGACGTTCCAAGAGGGATATTATGGCACGTTCGGAGGTGTGTGACTCTTTGAACGTTTTCGAAATGAACTCGTAATACTTATCTCTCATCTTCTATGGTGATATATTTTAATAAGTAGAAAACGTAATTAAGGCCCCGCCAGGTTTCTCTCGAGTAAGATTAGAAAGTATTAGAAAGATGTCGTGGCCGGTTAAAGCGGTGATCGCTGCGAAGTAATAGTATTTTTATCTTGTCACCGAACAGTTACATGATCTTAGCGCCGGCTATTATGGCAGCCGAGAAGGATCCAAAGGTGGCTGCTGCAAAATGCTTCGAAGAAATCGGTCTAGATCCGGACAGCTACAGGATCGGTCATACGAAGGCTAGTTGACGAAATCCCCCAAAAGATATTGATTTTGAGAAATTTTTGATTTTTCGAATCCGAGTGTCCCCTCGCACTCGTGTTACCTCCGAATTTACACCTTCGCGCATTGGATTAATCGGAAATATTTTTCCAAAGTATCGTCTACGTTAACTTTTCGAATGAGTAGGTAATTTAATAACAAAATAATAGGGAACGTTTGGAAAAGTATTTCACGTTTAATCACTATCGAATACCATTTTTTGAACGAATCCAGAAATGCCCACGTAGTGAATTGAAAAACCCGTTTGAAGCATACACGTTCGGATACTTGTCCCCTCGAACCTAAAGTTGAAACTGTGTGACCGATGTTTATGATCCTCGTACGAACTGTTCCGATAGAGTTAGTCCCCGTTAGTTGAACAAATTCTCGTTCGCGAGAAATGCACGTCGGAGAAGTTGCCCCCTACCCCGTAGCCCCGTGTGAAACCCTATCAAAAGTAGTATTGTTATTGACATCGTCGACATTGCGGGTGACCGAAGGAACGGACGAGGATAACGGAAAGGAATTATCGAGCCACTGTTAAGAACAGCCACCGTGAATCAACGAACAAAGTTGTGTCACCCTTGTATTAATTAGTTCGAATACCTGTTTGTTCCCCGCTGAAACCCGACCCTTAGGTACAAGATCCTGGCGCCTCAAGCTGTGGAGAAATGCGGTGGAGAGCCGAAGAAGTCTGCCGAGGCGATTTTGGATGCGTCTGGCCTCGATCCCGATCAATACCGTCTTGGACATACCAAGGCACGTTAGCCCTGTCTGTGAAAATTCCGAGATCCCGTTCGTCCGATTTGAGAATCATGGGCGGAGCGAGGATCTCGTCGTCGTTGGACGATTCGCGCTTTATGACGGTGCCGCGCGTTTTACGTCGCTAGAAACGCGTCGATGGCAACAATTTTTTCTGCATTGACATTTCAAAGGAAAAAGATGTTATTAGATGCATCAGTTATCATAAGTATCATGATATATAATGCTAGGTACCTACATAGTTATCATAAAATATTATAAAAAAAGATATTATTAGATGATAGTAAGTCTTGTTGCCATGCGCGAAGCGATGCGATACGCGACGGCAGAGTGCGGAGAACGAAATGACCTGCCCCTTATGACTGGGCTATGGATATGAAATTACACAAGAGTTCTCGATTGTTAATAGCCCCACCAAAATAGACCCTGCTAATTTTCGAGAGAACGCGTGATTTGCTGCCGAGCTACCACTTTGTCTTCTTTCAAACGATTACTTCAAGCGAAACGTTCTCTCGGGAGTGATGCGATCCAAGCCAATTAGTTCTAATAACATAACTCGGCGTAAAAGGAGTTGATCCTCCTTCCCGTCGGCTTTCTACACCAACAAACGGCCTACCGACACTGCCATTTGAAGAAAAAAAGTAGCTAACCATTTGTGATCATTTTTTTTTGTTCCGCACCTGAAAATCCAAAACGCAATAAACGCAATACGCCATGATACCTATGCGACAACGATGCGCCAACGCAGATACAAAATTCTGTGCGCCAATGCCATCAAAGAGCCTTGCGATCCGCAAAAGGCTACTCAACTGATCTTCGACGCAATCAATTTGGAGCCTGACCAATACCGTATGGGTCTCACCAAGGTACTAGACGCCTTCGGTGTTCAAACGGCACGGAGTGTCGCGAACGTGTCGCGAACGTGTCGCAAGAGGAATGCCGACACTTTTCTAACTTTCGTCCTTATATTCACCTTTACTAATGAAATCCTGTCCGATCTAAAACTTATCTATCTCTTATCGAATGACGCTGCTTTCCTCTATCCCAGTGATGACATTCCTTTATGTCCCTTTTGAGTGTGCATATATAATAAGGAACCGCTCTCTACTTTGTCATTTTTTTTTTACTTACCACTACAACTTGTGTTCGTATCGTTATGCTTTCCTCGGAGTTTGAAAAATGCTCTTTCGTTGGCAAGGAGCCATCGATACCTTACCTCACCTTTTCTTTTCGGAGTGTTGCACGATAAAAGAATGATGCTGCGTGTGTGTATGTTGGAGAAAAACGAAGGAGGAAAGTATGTTGATTATTTCACCAAAGATTGTCGTCGTTGAATCGAACTTATGAATATCGAATATCGAATATATATAATACATATATACATATTTAAATACATATTTGTATATGTATATATTTATAATATATGTATATCTATATAAGATCCTATATATATTTTTTTACGGTGACTCGAAACGAAATACAATATTAGTGTCAATGTCAATGCCAATAGCGTAAAAGCAACTCTCGAGATTTACACAGACGAATGATATTTGGTGACATAATCAATGAGCCACAATGACCATACGTGGAACGACACCTAACTGGAAACTTTTTTCCTTCCACCCCCTCTCGACAACAGGTATTCTTCCGTGCTGGAGTCTTGGGTCAGATGGAAGAACTTCGTGATGAACGTCTAAGCAAGATCGTATCCTGGATGCAGGCCTACATTCGAGGTTATCTATCTCGTAAAGATTATAAGAAACTACAGGAACAACGCTTGGCTCTCGTTGTCGTCCAGAGGAATTTGAGAAAGTACCTCCAACTTCGTACCTGGCCATGGTGGAAATTGTGGCAGAAGATCAAGCCAATGCTCAATGCTACCCGTATCGAAGACGAGCTGGCTGTAAGTGTCTTCGATAAACGGGATATATCGTGTTTAATGAAAAATGAGAGCTGGAGGATCTCGATCAGCAATCGTTCTCGATCTTTTAGTAATCTTTAATAACATCGCGATGAGTTTTGCCTTTTTTTCTTTCCATTGCGAAAGGAAAAAAAAAGGAAAGATCATTTCACTTATCGCTGTAAACGTTTACGTCGCGTTTCCGCTGGAAAGAAAGAAGCCGAATAGTCAACAATTCGGTAATAGCATTACTTAGAAAAATATGCTTGAAAAAAGGCATCGATTTTAACGAAATTTAAGAGGCTTCGCCGAGTCTTCTCTCAGCCCCGACGACTCGTGTTTCGGTTCGCCGGTACGTAATCGTACCGTTTCATCGTTTCCAGAGATTCCACTTGCCAGCTGGTTTATTTACACGCCTGACTGGCCTTCTCGCTTCTCCTATCCGATCTTCTTATTCATTTACAAATCGCAAGTTTGACGGGTAAAAAAAAGAAATAGCTAGTGCAAAATCTCCCTTTCTCTGTGTTCTAACGGAAAGATAAAAGTAGACGCGGAGAATATACACGGAGGAGTGGTGGTATTTTAAAAATTTCATAGATTTTACCAACTGGTGTATTCTTGGAAACGCGTACGCTAAAAAAAGTTCACCTATTCTTATTCGATATTACGCGGTGCGAAAATAGACCGTTTCTCTGCGTGAATCAGATCTTTGCTATAATTCCACGGCGTTGGCGTTGGCTCGCGTCTATGATATTCGAGTACCGATCGATATATTCCGAGTCGATGAACGATAATAATTTCTCTTCTATCGTGGCGAAAGAAAAGACGTGCTTACGCGTATTCGTATAACTCATTCGAAAGTATAGAATATTATTATTATTTTTATTAATAACGGGTGTCATACCGCAGTATATTTTTTGTTAAACCGCAAGACGATAGACGATAGGGGCTGAATTTCTTCTCTTAAATGGTTCCCTTAAATGTTTCGGGCGTTTCCTAGTCGATGGGGAAAGTCGATCCGCGTAGTAGCCGATGATCACCTGCTGGAATCTAAAAGGAGACGAGATCTCGATATTCTGGAAAGCATTGGTGGGCCCTTCCGGGGAACGTCGTCGCTTCTAATTTTGTCCGTCTCGCTCTCTCTTCTGCCCTCCAAGCTCGCCCACCCCCTCGCATCCCTACTTCCGAACTTACCATCAGATCGGGATCTGTTATAAATATTTTTATACGAAGACCCGACTGGAGTGGGGACGCTCCTTCTGCCAGAACCAAGCCAAACGGATACGAGGGGGATTTTGGGTAGAAAAGTTGAGCTTCGGATAAACCAGAATCCAGTTGGAAACGCGAACTCGCGCCGACCCTTTCGAAACGTTGGTAAACGCACGAAAAGCGATCAAAGCGATCGAGCTTTTTGCTCGTTCCTCTTTCCGCAAAACGAATCTCAAACAGTCGAATACGAAACGAACGAGAGATTTCTTTATTCTCTCAAACTATTCTCCCTTTAACAAGTTCTTCGAATATTTCGGCTACTTCGATCGATTTTGATCGACTTTAATCGACTTCGGTCCAGTTTAACGGGAAACGGAAATACTTGTGCGCGCGTGTGCTTTGGAAAATCATAATCGCAAAGATGGGCGATACGGTGCTGATCGAGAACACGAAGGCGCTGATAAATGGCGAGAGACTCGACGGTGAATTACAATTACAGGCTCTCGAAGAAAGGGCGAAGAAGGCGGAAGAGTCCTTGGAGAAGGAAGAGAAACTCCGAAAAGAACTGGAGGATCTTAACAACAAACTCACCACTGAAAGAAACAACTTACAACGCCAGTTGGATGGTGAGAAAGGATCCCTCTCGGAATACATGGAGAAGTCCCTCAAACTTGCAGCACAGAAGGCTGATCTCGAGTCTCAACTCCAAGTAAGTTAC
>JAIFRP010000045.1:2776512-2786803 GCA_032403825.1 Odynerus spinipes | reverse complement strand
TTTCAACAAGAGTCTTCTATTTCTTTTTTATACATTTGCCAGTTTGTTATCCTCTCGATATAAATTGGTGATCTCATATCAGCGCTAACGCGATTACCCACGAGAGAAAGATTCCTTAAGATGCGCGCCGCGCTGTGCCGAGCTGCGCGGTAAACGTCTACCAGTGAAAAGTGGAGAAGCCGTGGCATTAGTCAGACACATCCTCGACGTCTTTTCCCTATCGCTGGATGGCTATTTTTCTTCTCGTCCGAGTCATCCGATTACATCGACGCTTATTCGGTCATTTCTGCAGGCATTCTAAAATTACGTTCTCCGTTACTACTCGAGTTATATGATACACGTGCGTCGTCAGCATATTTTTGAGAATCAAAGGGAAGTATCCAAGAACGCGGAGAAAAAAGACGGTGGAAAGAAGCGGAGGAGAAGAGTGGGGGGGGGAGCGTTAGGGAGGATTAGTCACTCCAGAAAAATTATTGCAACGTTACGAGTCGGTCTGTAGCATTTTAAAAAATAGACGAGCGGCTCCTCCCCTTCTTACCGGCTGAAACGGTTGCCTGAAACACGGAGAAAGAATCTGACGGCGACGATGAAGTTCGCGCTCTGCCGGCTCCAGCATTCCATAGGATCTATTTTTAACGGCCATCTTTTAAACGCTTCTTCTTCTTTTCTTTTTTCACTGTGCCTCTTACACCGCGAACGCTCTCCGATCTCTTCATCTCTTTTTCTACGAGTCCACGAAACGATAACTCTTTCGCTATCTACAAGAAGATGGTCTTCTTTATAAACACTTCCTATAAATCTCTCGAAATCGCAAGAGCCAGAAGGGTTACTGGATTCACAAGTATCGTGAGATGATATGTCATGATTAGGAGAAGTTAAACGTAGATTTTCTTAATAGAGCACGCCTCGATGTAAGAGACTCCATTTACGGGCAGGAAGGAAGGACGGAAGCGGGAGAAATAAGGGGGGGAAGGAAAATGAGTGTAAAAGAGAGAAAGGTGGAGGGAGGGTCGAAATATTTGCCTCCCGACTTCCTCCCGCTCCAAATTTAGATGCAACGATCCCAGATTCCAGGTTATTAAAAGAGGGCGTGGCACCTACACGCTGCTGGAGGAGACGAGAAAACGAAGGAGGATAACAGGTGTAGGGTATTTATACGTCGAGTTAGCCACGTATGCGTCATTTACCGAGTCATCTTCATCATCGTTATCCCCGTCATCGAGGCCCTCGCATCTACTTTTTCAAAGTAGCGAATCACTTGGACTCTTCCATCCGAAGTGCACTTCTTGGCATCCTCTTCCGTTCCCCGACTTCGAAATCGTTTCCTTGGAGCGAGCTCCGGCACGAACGAGGATGATGGATGACGAGACTTCCCGCGTGTCACCTGCTGGATGGCGGGATGATGCCAAAACGATCTCTCTCTTTCCTCGATTCTCTGTCTCCCGATTAACACTGCTCGCGTTAGCGAACGTTAGGTAACTGCTCGCATTGCGTATGCGATGACTCGGTGTGCACCGTGATTGGAAGGAATAATTAGCGCTGGTAGAGGTCACCGTGAGCCCACGCAGTCACGCGTGTGTGTTGTTTTCGTCGTGGCTGCCTACGATGAGGCTAACCGGGAACCTAATTGCTAAAGCGATTAGGGATGGCGGTGTTTGTGAGACTCCATCGTTTGAGTGCTTCGTACCTTTCCACAGGATCTCAACGACAGATTCAAGGAGGAGGAAGACGCGAGAAACAACCTATTCCAGAACAAGAAGAAACTAGAGCAAGAAGTTGCAGGCTTGAAGAAAGACATCGAAGACCTCGAGTTGAATCTTCAGAAATCCGAGCAGGACAAGGCCACGAAGGACCACCAGATCCGAAACTTGAACGACGAGATCGCCCATCAAGATGAGCTGATCAACAAGTTGAACAAGGAGAAGAAGAACCAGGGTGAAGTGAACCAGAAGACGGCCGAGGAATTACAAGCCGCCGAGGACAAAGTTAACCACCTTAACAAAGTCAAGATCAAGCTCGAACAAACTCTCGACGAGCTCGAAGATTCCCTGGAACGTGAGAAGAAATCTCGGTGAGAAGAAATTACAGTTTTAGTCTCAATTTGTCTCGTGTTCGTTTTATATAACGCGAAATCTCACGACATTTTTTATTCGATCTGTTCAGCGCCGATGTGGAGAAGTCTAAGAGGAAGGTAGAAGGTGACCTGAAACTGACCCAGGAAGCCGTTGCCGACCTCGAAAGGAACAAGAAGGAACTCGAACAGACCATTCAACGTAAGGACAAGGAACTCTCGTCATTGACCGCTAAACTCGAAGACGAACAATCTTTGGTGGGCAAACTTCAGAAACAGATCAAGGAACTACAGGCACGAATTGAGGAATTGGAAGAAGAGGTGCGTGTCAACAAGTTTTCAAAGTCTCGCGATCTTACTTTTCATCGATCTCGATTCATCGAATTCGTTCGTTCGTTAAAATCTTCTTTTTCTTCGTCATAGATCGAAGCGGAACGTGGTGCTCGCGCGAAGGCTGAGAAACAACGCAGCGATCTCGCACGAGAACTTGAAGAACTCGGCGAGCGCCTCGAGGAAGCTGGTGGCGCTACATCGGCACAGATCGAGTTGAACAAGAAGAGAGAGGCCGAACTTAGCAAGCTCAGGAGAGATCTCGAGGAAGCCAACATCCAACATGAAGCTTCCCTCGCTAGCTTGCGCAAGAAGCACAACGATGCCGTCGCCGAAATGGGAGAACAAATCGATACGCTTAACAAGCTGAAGGCTAGGTAAGAAAGACGCTAGCTCTGCTATCCTTTAATTCGATGACGAGATAGGGTATCGATCGCGGTAGCGAACGACTAGTCCCCCCAAATGTTCGGTCAGAAAGGAACAAAAAAGTAATGTAAGCTTTTCGATAGGGCCGAAAAGGGCCGCCACGACATCCACGCCGAGCTGAATAATTCTCGCGCCGCGACGGATCAAGTTTCCAGGGAGAAGGTAGATGGAAAGATTTTGGGAATGCCAATCTTGCAAGAGTTTTCGTGTATATTCTTTCAGAATTCCAAAGTGCCGTCGTGATACGTCCTACCGTCGCGAGAATGTTCTTCTTTTTCTTTACGTGTCTTCCCTGTAATATCTTCGATGCATCCGTGATTACCGACTTGTGCACGAGACACCTACGTTTCTCCCCAATCAGAGTAAATAATTCTTCTCGTGATTCGTCCGATACTTCGTGTACCTACCTCTTACTTCGTGACCCGTCACGCGATCCCTCTCGTAATTCTTGTGTCACGATCTTCGATTAATCCTCCACTTTGTTGAATGTTCCACAATGATGAAACAGGACCGAAAAAGAGAAGGTTCAGTACTTCAGCGAGTTGAACGACCTTCGCGCTACGGTTGACCACCTGAGCAACGAGAAGGTAAGCTGTCCTTTCCATCCTGAATAATACGTCCCTGGCCAGCGCGTTGATAAACACGCGCACTAATGCAACTAACAGCTTCGCCGAGCAGCAACTACCACCGTCGCAAGGATGATCATAATGGTGGAGATCAAGAAATAACTTACAAGATTATCCCTGTCCGCTGTTTCCCGATGCTTGCTCCCGCATTTCGTTGCTTTCTTGCCGCTTGCAAATGTTGGTAACCACCAAAAGAACGATCTTCGATGATTAACAACGAAGCTAACGACGTTTTGTTCCCGACGGTGTATAGGCCGCCCAAGAGAAGATCGTGAAGCAACTACAACACCAGCTCAACGAGACCCAGGGCAAATTGGAGGAAGTTAACCGCACATTGAACGACTTCGACGCAGCGAAGAAGAAGTTGTCGATTGAGAACAGCGACCTCCTACGTCAACTCGAGGAAGCCGAGTCCCAAGTCAGCCAGCTCTCCAAGATCAAGATCTCGCTCACGACTCAGCTCGAAGATACCAAGAGGCTCGCCGACGAGGAATCCAGGGAACGTGCAACGCTCCTTGGCAAATTCCGCAACTTGGAACACGATTTGGACAACATCCGCGAACAGGTCGAGGAAGAGGCTGAGGGCAAGGCCGATCTCCAGAGGCAATTGAGCAAAGCAAACGCCGAGGCTCAACTCTGGCGTACGAAATACGAATCAGAAGGTGTTGCTAGGGCCGAGGAACTCGAGGAAGCCAAACGCAAGTTGCAAGCACGTCTCGCCGAGGCTGAGGAAACGATCGAATCCCTCAACCAGAAGGTCATCGCTCTTGAAAAGACGAAACAGAGGCTCTCGACCGAAGTCGAGGATCTCCAAATCGAGGTCGACCGTGCGACTGCGATTGCCAACGCTGCCGAGAAGAAACAGAAGGCCTTCGACAAGATCATTGGAGAATGGAAACTCAAAGTGGACGATCTTGCGGCGGAACTCGACGCAAGCCAAAAGGAATGCCGCAACTACAGTACCGAGCTCTTCAGGCTCAGAGGTAAGTCTCTCTTTCAATCTTTATTCTCCTTGTTCTTCTTCATATCTCGACTTAGCCTTTGAATCTAAATATCTTGCTTCTCTTTAAACCAGGTGCCTACGAGGAGAGCCAAGAACAACTGGAGGCTGTACGTCGCGAGAACAAGAATCTCGCCGACGAGGTAAAGGACCTTTTGGACCAGATTGGAGAAGGTGGACGCAACATTCACGAAATCGAGAAGGCGAGAAAGCGTTTGGAGGCCGAGAAGGACGAGCTTCAAGCTGCGTTGGAGGAAGCCGAGGCTGCTCTAGAACAAGAAGAAAACAAGGTGCTTAGAAGCCAGCTCGAATTGAGCCAAGTGAGACAGGAGATCGACCGTCGCATCCAGGAGAAGGAGGAAGAATTCGAAAACACGAGAAAGAATCACCAACGTGCTCTCGACTCGATGCAAGCTTCTCTCGAAGCAGAGGCTAAGGTACGTTACACGATATTCTATACCTAGATTTTCTCTCGATGGAAAGTGGAGGGATCGAGCTTATCGTTAAACTTTCTCTTCTTTCTTCTAGGGTAAAGCCGAGGCTCTTCGTATGAAGAAGAAATTGGAGGCCGACATCAACGAATTGGAAATTGCTCTGGACCACGCGAACAAGGCCAATGCCGAGGCCCAGAAGAACATAAAGAGATACCAACAACAACTGAAGGACGTCCAGACCGCCCTGGAAGAGGAACAACGAGCCCGCGACGAAGCCAGAGAACTTCTCGGTATCTCGGAGAGACGCGCAAACGCTCTCCAGAACGAACTCGAGGAAAGCCGCACTCTTCTCGAACAGGCAGACCGTGGTCGCCGCCAGGCCGAACAGGAATTGGCCGACTGTCACGAACAGCTGAACGACCTCAGCGCCCAGAACGCTTCCATCTCCGCTGCCAAGAGGAAACTCGAAGCCGAATTGCAAACTCTCCACGTGAGTAATCCACTCTGGTTATCTTTCGCTATAATTTTTATAGTTAAACCTACAAGATCTTCATATTCTTTTGACGATCTCTCCAGTCCGACCTCGACGAACTATTGAACGAGGCCAAGAATTCCGAAGAGAAGGCGAAGAAGGCGATGGTAGATGCTGCCCGATTGGCCGACGAGCTCCGAGCCGAACAAGACCACGCTCAGACTCAGGAGAAACTCCGCAAGGCTCTCGAGACGCAGATCAAGGAGCTCCAGGTACGTCTCGACGAGGCCGAGGCAAACGCTCTGAAGGGTGGCAAGAAGGCTATCCAGAAATTGGAACAACGCGTGCGGGAATTGGAGAACGAACTCGACGGTGAACAGAGGAGACACGCCGACGCACAGAAGAATCTCCGCAAGTCCGAACGACGCATCAAGGAGCTCAGCTTCCAGGTAAGAACGCTCTATTGCCAAGTGACGAGCACAGAATCGACGTGATCGGGCTTTACTCAACATTTTCTTTTCCCTCTTCTCCTATAGGCGGACGAGGACCGTAAGAACCACGAGCGCATGCAAGATCTAGTCGACAAGCTCCAGCAGAAGATCAAGACATACAAGAGACAAATCGAAGAAGCGGAAGAGATCGCCGCCTTGAATCTCGCTAAATTCCGCAAAGCGCAGCAAGAGCTTGAGGAGGCCGAGGAACGAGCTGACTTGGCGGAACAGGCCATCACGAAATTCCGCACTAAAGGCCGTGGAGGAAGTGCCGCGCGCGGACTAAGCCCAGCGGTAAGAAATCGATCCTTCGACCGAATACCGATACCAATTGGATTCGATTCCGACGTCGCCCCGATCGCGATAACTTTAGCTTTACCTTCCGAGCTTCATTCATAGCTCTAGCTTTAAACTGATACACGGTGTTCGCATCGATTAGCTGCGATTTTAAAACGACAGTCTGATAGAATATATCTCTGATTCTGTGTCCCTGTATAGCCGCAACAGAAGGCCCGCAAGGCGGCGCCCTCCGCGATGGAGTAAAAACACCGCGACGCGCTGGTCCATGTAAGTCAGTTCTAACTGGAAACACGTCTTTCGTCTTTCGTTTCCTTCCGTTCTGCCCAAAGGTTCTGTCCAAAGACCGTAGACGCGAGTGTCCAACAAAGAACACAACAACAAAAAATCCGAACTCATCCCCAGTTTATCGTCTTACAATTAATCAGTTACCCTCGTTATACCCTGTGTTTCATGAGCCGAGCGATAACACGTCCGGCGCCAGCTTACATCTTCGTTATTAACTTGTTCATTAATCTTCCTCGTTCGACGAGCAGTTCAACGTTCAACGAACGATGGGAAAAGAAACATAGATTTTCGTCTTTACATCCACCTTTTTGACAAATCAATAAAAAACAACTGACATACGCATCGACCCCCGTTATATATTCCGTCTCGTGGCACCCCCCGTAAGACGGAAGAGCTTCTCGTTCTAGATGCACGCGGTGCAACCCCAAAGACACGTTTCTACATTGAAACGGACATTTACCAGAATTCCAATGTGTCTCTCGTAGCTGTAGTAACAATAACAATGATAATAACAACAACAAGTAATAATAATCATCGTCATAATCATAATCATAATCGCTAGGATAGTCGTCACATTAATGTAAGAAACAGAAAGGGAGATGAGACGACCCTCGGCGTTTGAATTGGTGTTGAATTCTTTTCGTGTCCTCGTCGAGTGCTATAGTCGATCGGAGAGGATAAACTCGCGCGTAACTCGATGCAAAGCTAACGGCACAAAAACCGTGCCGCGCGTATGTGTGTGTATATATATATATAATATATATATATATAATATATGTACATACATAGGCACGTTGGTATGTAGTCGTAGAGCTCTGTCTCCAAATAGCGCAAGACTCCTTTAATTGAACTTTTTGAATGTGATCAATAACGCATAACATCTTCGTTCTTTTCCAGCCACACCGACCTGCGTTCAAACCCCAGTTCGATGGTTCCGCATTCCCGCCACGCTTCGACCTACAGCCCGATGGTGATTTGTAAAGATCGATAAGGAGCTAACAACACCGACCCGAAAACAACGTCATCGTCCATGGATTATATCGCAACGAAGATCAAGCGGATCGAGTTCGCGAGAACTCGTTGGATTCGATCGTTCGACCGTGTGGCATCGTCGTCTCAATGAAACATGATAAACAATGGATTTTATTCATAATTAGCCCGTTATCGCCGGTCAACGATTTTATAATACATAAGTATCTTGTCTAGTTAAATTTATATTATTACCTACGTATTTTGACTGTCTCGCGAGAAATGCATTGGAATAAATTCAGTGATGATAAAAAGATATCTTTTGACGATAAAAATGTGGGAATTGATTAAAATGGATTCACACACCATTGGACATAGCTGCGGCAAAGTGCTTAAATAAAGAAGCAAATTAATTTTTTTTTTTAAATAACACTCACGCGATACTTCGCCACTCGAGCTGACGGTCGAGGAGAGAGAACGAGAGAGAGAGAGAAAGAGCGCGCGAGAGAGATAGAGTGATAGAGAGAGAGAGAAAGCGAGCGAGAGTGGAAGAGCAAAAGAAACAAGAGAGAAAGCGGAAGAGGTGCGAGCGGACGATGAGAGGCGAGAGCCAACGAGAGATATATCTGTTATATTTACGTACATACATACATACATACATGCATATACATACATACATACATGGATACGTACGTACATACACACCTGCATGCGCGGACACGAAAACAGAGAACACGAGCAAGGAAAAACTACGAGGAAGAATTATTAATATAAACAAAAAAAGGAACAAAATGAAGAAGAGACAAATTACATAATCACGAGTAACGAAGCTCGCTGCTCGTGGATTCGAACGAAGCAACGTATATCATTGCACCGATCATCCGGACGATATCCTATCCTATAAACTTAATTGTAATTTATAAAGAGAGACCGAAGTATGTATTTATTAAAGTAAATAAGCAATAAATAAGAAAGTTAAGAATATGGTCTTACGAAATGCTTTGCCTTCCTTCCTGTTTCCCTGATGATTTTCTCCTTTCAAGCTTTAAGGGTTGTCGAGTGACGACTTAACACTAACGTATGTAGATAAGGTAGAATTCTATTTGGTATGAAATTGTAGGCGGGGGAGGGGGGTCCAAGTTGATTCATATAATCACTGACTACATATACATGAATAAACCTTTCATCCTTATGGACCTAACTGTAATCCAAAAATTACCGACGGGACCAAAGAAATTCCAGTGATTTCAATGCACTCTGCCTAAAATTACGGCGACGTATGGAACTATCATACGATTTTTACAGTGTGGCTCACAGGTATCTGTTGTGTCCGCCTGCAATGTGTCAAATGTTATTCACAGCATCATATAAACCGCAGTTGCGTGAAATTTTAATCCCAATATATATCCCTTATCATAATATATCCCTTTTCATACATCTCTAAATAAAATGTTCGATTTTTATTAGAAATACGGATAAACATTAGCAATATATATTAGTGTTGTGAAAATTCTATTATTTTTTCATTGTGAATTTTTTTAAAGATATATTGAAAATAGTAAATGAATGTTACTACCACATTGAGAAAGACTAAAGTTAATTCTATATATTTAAAAGCAGCCATTAGCTCGACGGTACTTGCATTACAATAATTTTATTTTGCAAGTAACATCGATTGCCCGGGTCTCACCACGTGGAGGTTGCTACTTTTGGAGACCCACGGGCTAAACTCTAACGCTAGTTTCAACTAATTTCGAGCACATCTTCGCGATTATAATAAAAGGACATTATTGCAAAAAAACAAACAAAACAACAAAACGCGATGCGATCCACGATATTTTTTCCATTCTATAAAGTAGGACGAAAAATCATGAATCGCATTATATCGACCTATCTTACCCGGGATTTAACAGAATAGAGCCCTTTGGATCATGTCTGGTACTCCATTCCCCGCCTAACGCGAGCGCAAACATTCATTATTACAATCATTATACGTTGACGAGCTTATAACTAAATATTTCTTATTGCTATACTTAATATCTAATAGTTAATATTCTATACTTAATATTTATACTTATCTATACTTAATATCTTCATGAAGTATGATGCGAAGCTGAAGAATCTTAATCTGTAAAAAAAAGATCTACAAATTTGTTTTCTACGCATGCACATCTACTATAAACTAACTACTTAAATTAACATGCAATTGTTATGAGAAATTTCTCCATTCAACCTGTAAGAATGAATAAAGTAAAACTACTATTTCTATACTACTCAGGAAACAGCCACATAATCTGTAAACATACAGCCAATAAAATTATTATACAAGTTCGATCAAAAATAATTATGCAGATGGGACCCAAAACTCAAGTGTATCCTGAAACAGAAAACACTTCGATTTCGATTAGTAGTGTAATAAAATATTATAAAAAACGAAGAAGTTGTACCTTTGTCTGCCGAATTATTTTTGATTACTGATCGATTACTTTTTTACCATAAATTTGTTCTTCATTTATATTTGGTATATATATTATATTATCTTGATTTATATTTTATTTTTACGTTCCTGTAGGAACCTGCAACCAAAAGAAAAGCTTACCAATTAGTTTAATAAATTTATTAATTATTCCAAGATAGAAGAATATATATGTTGCTATGTCCTTACCTAATCGTCTTCATCTCTGGATACATTCATTCCATTTTCGGTTTTCCACTTATTTCATTTTTTGTTTATCATGAAATTTCCGTAATATCAAAGTCTCCAATATTTGTAATATTTTTATAACGTGAAGCTAGAAAAAAATGCTACCACATATGAGCCGTTTAGTCCGAAGACTGACCCGTGGTAATAATGTAAAGACATGAAATGGTACCACATATGAGTCAT
>JAIFRP010000045.1:2714916-2731327 GCA_032403825.1 Odynerus spinipes | reverse complement strand
CACACACTCTCTCTCCCCTGCCACCTTTTCTTATCTCTCTTTCTCAGGATCGATCTCCACCTTTTCGAGTATCGTCGTCAGTGCTTAGTCACGAATTGCAAGTAAAAGCTTCGCCAAATATGACGCACGTCGAGTCGGCGAAACGTCGCCGGTGACGCGCGTCAACGGCGATCGGCGAGGCGAACGAGACACCTTTGCGACGTCGGCAGAGTATCTATTTGCGATAGAGTAAGAGGTGATGAGAAAAAACCGAGAGAAAAACTGCGACGATACGTAAGCGGGTAGGCGTGTAAACTAAGAGGGAGTTCCGGAACGCGAATTTGTTGATCTGTAACAGGAGGAACTAGTAGAAATGCGAAGAAGACTTTTAGACTAAGAAAGTAGGGAAATTATTCGCGAAATAGTCAGGTTTATCTATTCGCGATAGAGTAAGAGGCGATGAGAATAAACAGAGAGAGAAACTGCGACGATACGTAAGCGGATAAACTAAGAGGGAGTTTCGGAAGATGAATTTGTTGATCCGTAATAAAAGGAACTAGTAAAAAGCGAAAGCTTTCGGAGTAAAAAGTTCGAAGCTGCTCGCGAAATCGTTAGGTTTATCAACTTGCGATAGATTCAGAAGCTATCGAAAAAACGGAGAGAAAAATTAGAAAGATACGTAAACGGGTCGACGCGTAAACTGAGAGAGAATTCCGTAACGCGAATTTGTTGGTCCGTAACAGAAGGAACTAGCAAAAAGCGAAAGCTTTCGGAGTAAGAAAGTAGAGGATCTTCTCGAAGTCGTCAAAAGTTTATCTATTTGCGGTAGAGTAAGAAGTGATAGGAAACACCGGAGAGAGAAAAACTGCGACGATACGTAACCGAGTAAACTAAGAGTCAGGCTCCGGAAGGTGAATTTGTTGATCTCTAAGAGAAGAAACGCGTAAAAAACGAAGAAGACTTTCGGAGTAAGAAAACAGAGGTTGCTCGCAAAGTCATCAGGTTTATCTATTTGCGATAGATCAAGAGTCGATGGGAAACAACAAAGAGAAAAACTGCGAAGATACGTAACCGACTAGGCGCATAAACCAAGAGGGAAAAAGAGACAAAGAAGACTATCGGAATAAGAAACTAGAGATCGCTTGCGACTCGATGATGATCGAGGGGTGGGGAGGATAAACAAAAAGCTAGAAAAGAACTTACCGTTTTCGAGGAGAGACAGGCGTCGTTGAGATAGAGATGATGAGTCTCCCATCGTCTTAAAAACTTGCTCGAGAGAATCTTCCTGACGAGAGTCCGAGTATGATTGAAATAACAAACTTGAATATCACCCTCCTCCAATGGTTTGAATCTAGGTCCGAGGGGTGCCGGCGCGTGTGTCGGGGTGGTCGCGATAATAGGAATGGATGGTAGAACGGAGACGCCGATGGACGATCGTGGGGTGCTCTGTCTCTCGAGGTTAGGGCAGGATCTTGCCGCAGGAAGGGAAGCCGGCACCTGTAGGGTATCGCCAACGGAGCTTTTTAAAGAGTCGAGTCTAGAAGCAGTCCCCTCCGCGCAGATAGCTCGCGCATCACCCGCTGGTGAGTCGACGCTGGAGGATCTCGAAGATGGTATGACGCCGATAACGTTAGCAGCGGCAGCGTCTGTGTCGACGACGTCGGAGAGTTGTGGCGAACTCGTGCTCGTCGTTTCCTGCCTCATGGTGGTAGCGCTTACAGAGAGAAAGTCGTAGTAAGGAACGGTACTGGTTGACGCGAGAGCGACGGTCGAGGCAGCAGCGGGACTGGAAGGCAACGAGGAAGCCTCCTCCGTCGCGTTCTCCTCTTCCACGTAGTCCTCTTCCTCGTACTCTTCCGCGTAATCTTCCTCCTCGTCGACACTACCGTCGTCGAATCCATTCTCGAGAGAGAGCAAGTCTTCGCTGGTGGAACGACCGCTCGCCCCGTCGTTGATATCGTTCGGTGCGAGAAACGCACGAGCGGAAGGCCTCCGTTCTTCTTCTTCTTCTCCTTCGGCCACGACAGCACGAGCCGCTTTACCCTCGTCGACGAGGGACGAGGAACAGCCCGTTGCGAGATCGTCCGGCGTCTCGCCTGTGACGGCAGCCGTGCGGTCGCTGCCCGGTGAACTGGAGGTTGACGCCGATGCGGAGGCAGAGACGGAGGCGGAGGTAGAGGCAGACGCGGAGGCGGACGAGGAGATCTCGGCGTTGCTCGAGTCGGACGAGTCGCTCGCGCGAAGCCTCAGGAGAAGCTTTTTGCGCCACCTTCCGCCTCCGGCGTTAGCGTTGCCGTTGCCGTTGCCGTTGCCGTTGGCGTTGACGTTGGAGCCGACGTTGATGCTGGTATTACCGTTGCCGGAGGATGGCGGAGAGCAGCTCGCCGGTGAGGCACGCGAAGAAAGCCGCCGATCGTCCGAGTCGATACCGTTTAGGACAACGGTGAGGCCGCTCGGAGAGGTCAACGAATCCCGCGCTCCCGGTGACAGGGGTTCGACGTCCAAATAGTCGATTCGAATACCAGGCAGGGTGTCCGTGCTGCTACCCTCGGAGATCGAGGGCTCTTGGTCGATGTACCTGATCGAGGAGGATCCGGATCCTTCGCTGGTGGCCTCGGATCCTCGTCGTTTCGACGATGCCTCTGCCCTAGCGTTCTTCGTTTTCGCCCCGAGAGACGAACCGGGCACGATCCCACGAGACGCTCTCGCGAACGGACTCTGGAAGCAAAACATCGTGCGCCGGCGAATCCTCGTCTTCTTCTCTTCCCAGTCCTCTTCCTCTCCTATCTCCTATCCCCCTTCGGCACCACTCTTCTCGCCACTCACTTTCCTTGCACCTCCATTATCGGGGATCGCTTCGTCTGTGCGCCAAACTCCTCTGCTTTGTATGGAATCGACGAACGTCTCTTCCGGAATGGTACGAGCACGTTCAGATCCACGGTGCGAGCGCGACCGACGAGCGGAGCAGCATCTTCTCGGCGATACCTTAGATAGAGAATGATTTTTTTCGAACACGTTGGAACCAATCGCGGCACATCTCGCTCGTTGCTTCCTCGAGTCGCGACGAACACCCTCTGAGACGTCGAGCGAGAGGAAGGACTCGACGATGGGCGGTGGAAGAGGAGAGGAGAGGAGCGAGGAGAAGGGTCGATATCGTGACCGCGTGCACGCGTCACGATACGAGAACGTCGAATACGACGAGGCTTGTCCCGAGAAAGACCGAACGCGTCTCCTCGAGGACTCGTGCGGTAATACGAAGGGTCGTTGGGTGGATGAACAAAAGAAAAGAGAGAGAGAGAGAGAGAAAGAGAGAGAGAGAGAGAGAGAGGAGGAGGAGGATCGTTCGTGGCGTCCGTTCTAGAACGTCGAAGAAGGTTTGCGAGAACGCGTGCAGGAGGCAGTGGTGGGTCTCGAGAGGAGGCAGCGGGAGCGAGCGAGGAGAAGAGAAGAGAAGAAGAAGGGAAGCCCTCGGCGTCGTGGCGCTCGACGTCGCAACGCGCTCGCTCGCTCGCTCGCGGCACCGATATCGATTATATCGCGCGCGCCGAGACGACTCGCTCCCTCCGTCGTCGCACCTCCTTTCCGATCTCGAACGTTTCCGTGTCTGGCAAGAAAGTAATCTCGGTTTTTCTCTCCCTCGTTCTCTCACCCTCTCTTTCTATTTGTCTATTTCTTTCTTTCTCTCTCTCTCTCTCTCTCTCTCTCTCCCCCTCTTTCTTTTCCCCCTTCAATCTCGGAGAAGTGACACTCGATCGACGATACGAGAAGAATGCCCGGTTCTCGGCGTGTTGGGTGCGCGCGACTAGCCGCCTTCCTCGATGGCGAACTTCAACGCGGAGTGCCGAGCGTCGAGCGCCAAGCGAGGCATGCGTGCTCCCACGAAACGCCGCGATGCCGCTGTGATGCCGCCGCGATGCCCCTATGCCCCTCTCTCTGCTCCCTCTCTCTCCACCACCTCCTCCTCCTCCTCCTCCTCCTTCTCCTCCTCCACCTTTTACTCCTTTTCACTACCACTCTCTCGCGAGCAACAAACGCGATCTTTCTTCCATAGAAAACGATCTTTGCGTCCCGACAGTGCTTCCGTTTTACAAACGGTACCCACCCGTACAATTTTCAACGCGAAAGATCGACGACCGATTCTTAGTCCTCTCCAACTCCTCCTCCTCCTCCTCCTCCTCTTCTTCTTCTTCTTCTTCTACCTCCTCCTCTGCGGCGGGGACAAAGCGACGTTCGAACGATCGCTCGTACCTACGTTTTTTCGCCTCGTTTTTCTTATTTGTGGTACGATCGATCGACGCGAACTCGTTACGTCAAACGTGGCCGTCGCGCGCTATTGAAACGAGCGTGTATGTATTTATAAACAAGAGTGGAAGGCACGTTCCGAGACTGTCTTTGACGTATAGAAGACGACTCGGCTCGTGCGCGCAAGCACGATGGAATAAAGATCGGGAAAGTATGGAGAGAGAGAGAGAGAGAGACTGTGTGTATGTGAGAGGGTAGAGAGGCAGGGAAAGAAGCTGCCGGCAAGAAACTATAGCACGACGCTTCTCTCGAAAAGCGAGTCCGTTGACTGGAAGCGACCGCGCGCAAGGCCGTGCGGAAGGCCGCGAGATACCGGTACCTAACCGTAGAATCGAAACCGATCTCTTCCCGATCCCTTCTCCTGTGAGGAATTAAACTCCTTGCGATCAATTGCCCGTGTACCGGTTTCCTTCTTTCCGAGATCCAATGATCTTTCCCTATCGACGATCTCAAGACAGCCGACGGTGAGCAAAAGAATCGGCGTGCGATAAGCTTCGATTCGAACTTTGAGTTCACCTTTTGAAAGTATAAAATAGTATGGTTCGATGAACGCCATTCACCTTCGGTGCATAAATTTGAAAAAATTTCTCACAGAGACTAGCCTCTCTTGGTAAAGTTTCGTTTTGTTCGTTTTACATTGCAACGGTTTCTAATAATCGCGACTTCTTCCTATACGCATCAGTCTTTCGACATTCACTTTTCAGCGATACTAAATAACTAAGCTCTCTTCCTGCGGATGGAGGAAGCGTGAAAAGTAAGAAATAGTCTGAGCGTGCTCATCGGAATCGTTGAATTTGCTTAATAACCGGCAACGCACGAAACTCGTGTACAGAGAACCGCTAACCTTGTACGCGCGATTACGACTGCGTCCTCGCTTCGCTTAGCTTTACTCTTAGAGTAAAGCCGTAAGACCACACGGAAAACAAATATACTATACTCGGCTCGATATAACTTCCAAAATGCCGTACCGATTCCGACTCGATGAACCGCCTCTTACTGTTTCTTCTTTCCCACCCTTCGTAGACCCTAATCAGTCCTAAACGAAGACCGTTCTGAGGAATGATCTTTGATGCAACGCAATCGATGGAATTGATAAAAAGTAACGGATACGTTCCTATTTTATTCTTTCATACATTGACGTCGAATACATTATCGTATTCGTATGTATATTCCATTTCCAAGCGACAAACCCCGTATACCGTATCGTATTCGAATACTTATTCAAAAATAATTTTTCTCCCTTCGCATGCGATGCGCTAGCTATTAACCCTCTCGCTGCTATAGTCGCCTGTAGGCTTAGAAAATTCGGTAATCGTGTACTATTGATGTCTTTAGGCGTCCAGTTTACATGGGAACTCGATATCTACCGTCTGTCACGCGTGCTTTACATTAGACTTCGCCGTAGCGACAGGGTTAATGACATACGAAAGGGTGCTTCTTATAGAATATATAAAAATGTACGGTTCATGTCCGTATCCACGTAGATCACGTTGGTTATGTAAGGTGTTTCGTTGATTCAGCGAGTTATTCGTCGTGGCTCTTTTCTTGAGGCAGTTTTAAGGTACTCCGTCCAACAGCCATCCAATTTTCTATTTCCTCGACCCTAGAATCGAACGAGATCGTTGTTAAGCTTGATAGGAATCGCTTCCCCTTTCGAGAGCCGTATACTACCGAAGGTACTCACGTGCGAGGCACTTGTGTTAAATTTTCGACTCCGGTCTCCGTTATCAATACGTCGTCTTCGATTCTGACTCCACCCCACCCTCGAAATTTGTCCAATCGCTCTCTTACGAGAAATCGAGATTGCTTCGGATCGGCTAAGGCGGCATCCAGCAACTGACGTCGATAAATTAATGGATAAGATCGAGAAACGATCATCTTATAAAGTTAAACAATAATATCACTCACGCAATCGATGAAATAGCAACCGGGCTCTATCGTTAGCACCATTCCGGCTAATAAAGTCCTCGCGGTTCTTAATTTTCTTAAACCAGCCGACGTGGATCGTTCCGGATGTCCTTGAAGATACCCACCGACATCGTGCACGTCCAAACCCATTAAATGTCCAAGTCCATGTGGTTGGAAGATTTCGTTCAAACCTGCCTTTATCATCTCGTTGACGTCGCCGGTTAACAATCCAGCCTTCTTCAACGACGTCAAAAGAGTCTCGTTTGCCAAAAGGTGCATGTCCGTCCAGGAGACGCCGGGCTTTGCCGCATTCATAACAGCATCTCGCGCGGCCAGTACGGCGTTGTAGATTATTTTTTGTTCGTCCGTGAATTTTCCATTCGCGGGGAAGCTACACGTTATATCCGCAGCGTATCCGCAGTAATTTCCACCCATGTCGAAGAGACTGTAAAACGTATAGTAACGTGGTTGTACCTTGTATGTATGTACATACATGAGCCGTTGATTTTGAAAGTGGCATAAATCATTTTATAGTAATGAAAACTGATGACTCGTTAACGTCTGAGCGGAAATTATTAATATATTATTATTTATACTGAGAAAATGTATTTAATTATTAATATAGAATTATTTGTACTGAGAAGCTATATTTAATTATTAATATAGATATATTTGTAATGAGAAACTATACTTAATTATTAATATAGATTTATTTATACCGAGAAAAATATAAGTATCCTAGATAACAAACAGAAGCCCTAGATAACAAATACAAGTAAATCTTTTTTAAAGTCATTATCAATTTTGTAGACACGTAAAACGCAAACCCTTCAATATAATGATTTAAAAACAAAGTAACTTATACCACTTTTAAAATAAACACCTCACACAGAGACCCGATAAAATGCAAATATTCTTACCACATATCCCCATCCTCTATGATCTTACTATTAGGTGCTCCTGCGTGTCCGTAATGCAGAATGGACGCGTTGTGTCCCGACCCACAAATGCACGTATAAGAAACATGTCTGCAACCTCCGACTGCATAAACGTAGTTTATGAAAGCTGCTTCCGCCTGGTACTCCGCAAGACCCGGTCTCACCGTACGCATTACCGCTTTATGAGCTTCCGAACTTATCTTCGTCACGTATCGCAATACGTCAATTTCCTTGGCAGACTTTATTACCCGGCTATAATTAAAAAAAAGAATTTAGAAAAAGAAAAGAAAATATAATTAAAAAAGAAGAAACACTATTTAGATATCTATGATTTTTTAAAGCCTAACAAAGATGTCCTTATCTCGTCGTTAATAAATATCTATACACATAGATAGGTATCTGTCATCTATCGGTATCACCTATTATCTACGAATTAGAAAGAAATCTTTTTCTCATAGATTTTATTCCGCGTATATTCGATCTCGTATACATGATCTTTCTATTCCTATTGTACACATCGCATATAATTAATCAATATCAAAATGGTTGCATCTTCGCTCTTCACAAAGCCTCTTCCGCTGCCTCGAATCGTTTTATCAAATAATCGGACAGCTCGTCGCCCCGATCGAGAAATTTTTCCAACGTAACGTAATCCAAACTCACCACGCGGAAACCCAATTTCCTAATTTGTCTTTTCCTCGTGGCTTGAGGTCCGATTAGGTGATTCGTATTTCGACAATAATATTCCGGTAGATGGATCAAAACGACAGTGTTTAAATTTCGATTGCATTGTAAGTACGCGTCCAAGATCGGCGTCGATACCGACGAGGAATGTATCAAAATATCGAGCACGTAAAAATCGATGAGCGGCAGCTTGCTTAAAATCACGCCTCTACTCAGCTTCTTCTCCTTTCCTACCATACGAGCTAACGGCTGATATATTTCATTTATTATTCTCCTTATACGCACGTCCACGAATAATGACTTTATCTTATCCGAGCCGACGCGAAAGTGACGATAATTTTCGCATTCTATGTACATCGAAGTGTCGAAGAGTATTAGTTTGTATTGCACCGACTCCTTAATAAAGATTGAATTTTTCCTTCGCCAAATCGTATCGAGAGAATGGGATTTGAATACGATCTCGATGAACTTTAGAGGATACTTCTCGAGATAAATACAAGAGAGAAGAATATCTAAAAGTTCGTTCGGTTTTAAATCGAATATTCTCTCGGCCATTGCTTCGTCGAATACTTTCCAAAAAGACGTACTTTGGGGTGGTTGCAGACCCAGCAAACCAAACGGTGTCAGAATCGGCGCCAATAAGGATGCGGGCAGGTCCTTGCCATATTGAATAAAGTATTCCCCGCAATTCGCGATAATATTAGCGTTCCTTACTCTCATCGCTCCGCAATAACTCGTGATCGAAGCTATCAATTGGGGATCTTTAACGCTGATACCTTTTGCTCTTGTGTACTCTTCCAATGCTCGTTCTATTCTGTCGTCGATATATTTCTTTGCGTGCAAGCTTTGAATGAAATCGACGAGATCTCTTTCCTTCGAGGTATTCATACTAACGGAAGCCCATTTACTGGCACTCGTTAAACATCCTGACGAGAGAATCGTATCACGCTGATAACAGTTTAATATTTCTCCCATCTGAGAACCGGTTAGTCTCAACCAATGTTCTGAAAGTTTTCTCTCAAGAATTATCCGTACCATGTTCTTGCTCTGATCAAACAAGTATATGAGTTTGAACAATGGTACCAGAACATCAGCGGTAATATCTTTCTCTCGACTAGCTAAACCCACCCAAAGTACATCGATTAAATTCTGATATCTAGAGTCCCTGAAAGAGGAGAAAGCTTTCGCCACGTCTATCAGCTGCGAAATACTAAAATCCCCGTCCGTCGCCCTGATCAACGCTTCCTCCGACAAACAATCTTTGTAAATGTTTCTGGATGGACTAAACTTGTCCTTCTTCAAGATGCAAAGACCTTCTATTATCGCTTGACCGTCTTGACTCCTGGCTATCATCTTGACGAGCTGTTTCAAAACTGCGTCTCTCTCGATAGCGTTCGCTACCAACTGCTCCTGCCTCATCGCTTTTGCGTGTTTATATCTCTGACGAACGTTCTCCGACTCGATGATTTTTCTTAAAGCTTGAAGAGCGATCCTGCTGTTAATTTCGTCGGCGATTTTACTCTCTAGTGAAGAATATGTTCCTTTTGGGGTGTTCGAAGAATTCAGTCCATCGAAGAGTTCCTCGATGTCAGTTCGCTTAAGGTATTCTAGATCAGCGGAAAAGAGTATCGCTGTTCCTTCTTCAGACTCTATGTCTATCCTGTGTTTCCTACTTTTAGTTTTAATACCTGTCTTCCCCGCTGCTTTTTCCTGATCCTCCTTGCATATAACCAAACCAAACCGGTCCTTCTTCCTAGACGCGTCTGTGTATTCTGCTCGAGAATCAGCGGATTTCGCGTTATCTTTGCCTCCGGTATTACATACGACTCCGATATCGCTGATCCTCTTCACGATCAAAGGCAGTTCTTGAATGTTTGCTCCATCTTGCAAGAGAATCGTGGTCTGGCCAAGAGATTTGGAATTTCTGCAATCTTCCGCGTTGGACTCGATCCATCTTCTTCCAAGTTTTGAAACGAGCTCCCTCGCTTGCGAGGACGTGCGCAAGAGAAACTTTCCGCATACTTGACTCGATATTATCATCTAAGCGAATTGGATATAAATTTGATCGTATCAAATCGGATGATAATTTATCGGATATGTATTTTTCTATATTCTTACGTATGCTTACGATGACGCTCGCGGAAAAAGATAATACGTGTAATATTTTAACGAACGACGTGTAAACATTTTTTCCGCATCGTCGACCGCGCAAAACTAAGGACGACGACTACTTGGCAATTCCTCGAGTGCGCTTATAATTCTTCGTTTAAGAAAATCGTATCAAAATATTAACGAGATAAACGTTAAAACGCGCATACATCTGTCGCCATCGACGCCATATTGACTTCTTGGTTCTACCGAAAGGTGACAGCACTGACATAACCAGAAACTTTTCAGAGAAATCATTTTTTAATTTAAAATTCAACGAGAAAATTTTATTTTAAAAGTCAACGAGATAAGAAGAGCATAAAAGTCGAGTGTAGTTTTTCAACTTACCATTCGCATATTTCAGGATATAAAACTTCATTGTTCACTTGAAATCTGAAAAATAAAGTGGAAAATGCAAAAAAAAAACAAGATTTTCTCGAGTAACTAGCAAAATGTTTTAAAAGAAAAGAAAAAATGGTATCGCTTACTGTCCTATTCCATCGAAAACCGCTTCTTGCGCGAACAATCCGCTGTCGCTATTTTTACCTTTCTAAATTAGAAAAGAAAAATAGAGAGGAAAGTAGAGAGAAATATTTCGTTAAAAACCAGTCGACAAGAATCAACCGCGTCATACAATACGTATGTATCCGTCCTTACCAAAGTTAACAAAAGGGAGGCTTGTTTTTCCTTCAACACTCTGCTGATCTCGTCCGTGTAGTAAGTCTCATCCACAGCGTATCGTTTTTTAAAATCGTCTAGCGTGTGCAGTTTACCTTCCCAGATTGCATATTCTGCTGGTAATCTTGGTACAAACAATATCGATCTTTCTGTAGAGAGATCGAGAGCTCCGTAACATCCTGGTTCCTCGACACCGAAACACCATTGGAAGAACGATTCCTATAAATAAATTAATGCGTACCGATTAGAATACAGGAAATTGAATTGTATCCTTATCTTATCTTTTATAAAAAGAAAAAAACGTATATACAAGGAGCGTTCAAAAAGTTCCCAGAAAATAACTGCCTTTAATGTATTTTCTTAAATTTGATAATAACAAAAATTCTTATGGAGCTAAACCTGAACTATAAAGAGGGTGCTATAAAATCTCTTATCGCTCGTATCAATTAATTATAAATACAGCATCCTGTTTAAGAACAACTCCCACATTCCAGGTACCTTTTGAACACCCTACGTATAATTACACTTTTTTAGTGTCCTTTCTTTAGAGATTAAAAAAGATAAAAAAGAGAGGGAAGCGAGACTATCGCACGAGTACCGAAACCAAGTGAGATAGGAAGCAGGTAGACGAGGCCTTGAAACGATCGAGTATCAAAGGTCAACGCGCTTCCGCCATAGTCAGCTACATACCTATACATATTTGTCTACAGAAAATAATTCATTGCAAGTATGTATGTACACAGGTATAGGAGTCGGCCGGCTCGCGGCACCGTACACACCTGCCTAAACGGCCAGTTTATGTCCGTGTCGTTGAAGGGGATCTCGACCCCACCCTGGAGAACGACGAAAGTCTTCGCAGCTGAGAGCTCAGTTTTCTTTTTCAAACGAGCGAGCAATCTTTCTCGATTCTCTCGAAAAAGCGACATGGGAACTTTTAACGTGTGATCTCCACGCGAATAATAGGATTCCATGGTGGATCTGAAATGACATAAATATGTGTAAGTTTAGCGGTGCTTGTCACGCTATTTTGTAAGATATTCTTTTCGTAGAATAATACTTTCTAAAAAAGAAAGTTCATTCGTAACGTTCGTAACCCTATCTACGGCGTACACGAATCTCTTACATTTACGAATCTGTTAGGGATGATCGAAAGCAATGAATAATCAGCAAAGATCTAAATATAACAATAATCTAAATATAACAAAGATCTAAATAAACAAATAATCAACAAAAGCCAAGCGTCTGTTCACTTCGTATGCATTCTTTATCATTGGACAAGAACCTATTAAAAATTCTTGACAAGGGCACTTTACACATAACTTGAATCTTAAGCCTTGCACTGATTTTTTCAAAAAAGTTACATCACCATTGCACAGTTTGCATTTTAGTACAGATTGTAATGCCGTGAACACTAACCTAAAACACAATAAAACGTACGTGTTGCTGTCACTGTAGGCTACGTCAAAATCACTGTGATCTTTAATTTGTTCAGCTGAAGTACTGACAAATTGAGTATCATTTTCAGCAGTGTGTTTAGTCCCTCTAAATTTTCGTTTATAAGAAGGCTGTCCTGGATTTCAAGTATGACGCTTCTTTCCTTTGCGATCCATGTTTAAAAATTTTTACTCGATGCGCATACTGTGAGTTTCAGACCTCTACTGTCGAGATTTGCTTAGAGATCTATACATGCATAGATTTTAATACTAGAAATATCCAGATATTATATTCAAGCGCAGGTATAAACGAGACACGGGTACAAAGGGAACAGAACAATAGCGTATAAGACAGCTCTACGGCTAGCGGAGCGCAACTGTGAGGCGCTCTCGTATTTCTGCTATAACTTTAATTAATTAATTAAAGTTATAGTTTTAATAGCGTTAATATTTTGATTTTCGGTCTGAAACTTTTACAGTATAATCTCAACATATTTTACTTTCGAAATATGCACACACAAAAATTTTCCCTTTTTCATATTCCGAACACGAGAATACATCCTTAATAAAAAGCATTTTTGCACTAATAAAAATTGAAATCCCATTAATCCTTATATTATTTCCGAAATATAAACCTAGAACGATATGCTCTGTAACGGAATTTAAAAAAACATCGAAGTATACATATATACACCTTGCTTTCGCTTTGCTCCGATCATTCGTCACACTACCTCCCCCTTTCCTCTATACCGCCCGCCAAAAACTAACGTCCATTGTCAACGCCCTCGTTCGTTAGCCGATTTCATTCTATTCTACACCACATTCGATATTACAATCGATCGAATGTCGATCGACAAACGAATGGTATGAGAAAAATTGATATCGTCTCTATGAAGCAAGCGATAAATAAGAAATGAGAGTCTAACGATGCTACGCATACGTACGTGCTCGTAGAATTGGATTCGGCCATGTTGCTTTTCGCTCGACGTATGCGGCTACTGTATCGTATCGTATCGCTCCCTTACTCGAACTCGTTTGCCATCTCGTTTCGCGTCCAAAGATCGTTCCTCTTGTGTACGGCGATAAGAGTACGTATTCTCTCCGCTGGTCATTACAAAAGAAGGAGAAACAACGTCTATCTAAATAGAGTGCATGTCGGATTATTCCGTTTGTTATCATTACTTACCGTCGACCGACAGTCACGTGTCACGTTCATGTCCGATTGGAGAATGGACTGTGCGCGCCCGTCAACGACCAATAGGAGCATCGCTACGGCCGACGTTGGTGATTGGTCCTTTACCACACTCCAAAATAATAACACGACTTTCGAATTGAAACGCTTCGATGACAGTTATAGTATCGCTTTTATGGATTAATATTTTACTTTATCGACGATATTCGACCGCTTGAAATTCCACGTTTTTTCCTCGAAGCTCAAGTTCAATGATTTCATCGGGAATGCCGTTTCGCGTGAAGGTTATATTTTTACACTTGACGTTGGCGAGTGTAAGCTTTATGCCAACGATCTATGCATGTATGTATGTATATACATATGTGTCCTAACCTAACGAATTAGATGTATGTATGTGTGTGTGTATATATATATATATATATATATACACAACTAGGTCACTCTCGTGTACGATATCGCACGTTGAAATCTGTGTCAATACGCAGACAAGGTCAAACTTTGCCATTAAAGTTCCTCTTATTTGTTTCGCGAACACGGAGCATCGACGGTGCAACGATACACAGAAGGTTGATAATTTTTATCAAAGAATTTCAAGTAACTGACGCTTCTTTTGCACCGCGAGATTTAAACCGACTTCCTACTCTCTTTTGAATTAGTCTGAGATACATAATACATCATTTTGTATCCCTCGTGCAATTGTCTGTTAATAGATCGAGCGTCGTCCATAGATCCGCAAATAGATACGTTATCACTTTCATACCTACCGACGCTGGCGCGCGTACCAACAGACCCGAGTTTTTATTGAGTCATAGTAAATAAGACGCTTATCGAAAGCCAATAAATTATCAAGAACGATATGAATGTGTTATATATACATAGGTTGATGACATAAATCGTGACACGATGTATCGAGTGTTTATTATAAAAGTGGGACGATTCTATTTTCTTTATTAAAAAAGTACGAATTGTATATTCAATAAAAACCAAAATAATTAGAAATTCTTTCTATTTTCTTTAGATATATATATAATTTTTTAATTTCATATTCAATAAAAACCAATAGAACATTTGTTATTTGTTTAATTTCATATTCTATATTTATATACTTTTTAATGTTTTAATTTCATATTCAATAAAAGCCACAATAATAGGAAACCCAATTTGTATTAAAAATAGAGTTGTCTCGTTTCATAATAACCGGTTTATATCTCGTTCACTCTAAACAAGGAAACGTTAACTTTTCGACAACGGAATTCGCAAGTTCCATAACGAATAGGCTGATCAAGCGACGACAAGTACAGCAGATTCTCGCGCGGTTATATCCACACATCATGCTCCGCAATCGAGTAAGCCTATTACGAAAGTTTAGTCGACGCGAACGACGAGGACGATGACGATCACGAAATTAATCGGAACGACTCGTGATTGACTATAATTTCTCCGTCATTGTAAACGTTGCGAAAACGTTGCCGAAGTTTCGAGGATTTATAAATGAAACTTAGGACGCTTCGATTTTCCGTCTTTTCTCTATTTTTTTATTTACTGCTTTGACTCGGAGACGACACAAGTCCAACGATCGCAACAAGATACAATCTCCTGAATATTTTAATTAACGACGGAGTTGGAAAAAAAATAGGAGCGTAACACATCCGTTACAAAACAAAAAAAGCGTAATACATTCATACAAAAAAAAAGGAATTAAAACGAAACTAACGACGAGCCCAAGTGTGTCCATGGGAGTGACACGCGCGTAACGCACATTTATAGTTTATCGCACATTTGCACGCGCACTTATCGCTCGATCGCTCGAATCGAACGCTTTCTCCCTTTCTCTCCGACCGCCGACTGACGCACGCACACGTGTCTTTTTTTTGCACGCTAACTTCTTTCATAGTCCTAATTAAGGCGGTTTTTTTCGAAATCCACGCGTATATTATGATTACCTTGCGTATTTCTGTGCGCGCGCGTGCTTAACGTCTCTATACTCGTGTCGGATACAGCTATAAATATTGATTATCGCGCTAGGATTCGTGAAGTCGTTTCCCGTTGAACCGTCTCTTCCAACGCCGGATATGAATCATGCGCGCGAGAGATCGTTCTCTCTTGCGCACGGGTTACGTCACATTTAAATCTAAAAGATTCATAACGATAATTATGCACTAAAACATGCATAGCAACATAGTGTAAAGCTTTTTATCGATCTTTCTCCTTTTCTTTTCGTTTATGTTTTTGTATTTTTTAACATTTTGAGCGCCGGGTCACCCAGATTATGGTGACGTATAAATTGCCTATTCGATTTAATTATTTATCTAAAGGATTACAGTATTCTTTTAATATATATACATACATACATATATATATATATATATATATATATATATATATATGCAGGTGTTCGGTAAAGTGAACAAAAATAATAGAATTATTAAAAATTATATTTCCTCAAATTACTGCCAACTATCGAAATACATTAGCGCTCAAAGCGTTAAAAGGCTACGTCCTTAACTCCTCTCGCTTATCTTTCTCGAATTTATGATTTACATACACGTATGTATTATAATACTAGAAAACAAATGGAACGGCGACTTTGGCGATCAAGGCGCGTAATTATTATGAAACAACAAAAAAGGAACGGAGAGAATAGAAACTTACAGATCTACGATCGATGAAAAGAACAATAGAAACGAGATCAACATTTTTTTTTATTTTTCCAAAAGACTAAAGTCGAGAGAAAGAGATTTAAAAAATTAGTCGGCGGTCTTTTACACAAGTAAACGCTCTCCAACATTCGTTCTCTATGTTCTATCTAATTCTATTAGGAAGGATGCGTTGTCTATCGGAACGCGCCGGAGGTAGCCGACGAGACACCTTCTCGTTTTTTCGATATGCTCTTCATTACGTAAATTTATAAACCTTTCGCAATAGGCTCCCGCGATAGACGGTACTCATAAGATACGTGTGTGCGCGATGCACACGCACTACAACTCCTCTTGCTCTAGGACTCGACGATGTTCTCTCCTCTACGTATGTACACGTGTATTTCGAATGACTCCAAAAATATTTTTCCACTCGACGAATCGATACGAACGAAAAACAAAACATTGTGACTTGTACATACATACGCACGAGCATTGACGCTTTCTCTCTCT
>JAIFRP010000045.1:2697008-2710680 GCA_032403825.1 Odynerus spinipes | reverse complement strand
GAGAAAGACAGGCAGGTGGAGGGAGAATATGGGCGGCAGAGGGGCAAGAGGACAGGAGAGGAGAGAGGGAAAAATTGTAACTCCTCCGAAGTCTTCCGCAAGCACGCCTTAAAATATTCTGCCCGACTTCTTTGCATTTAACGATCCAATGTTTTATTTCTGTATTTAATAATAAAGTGATTTTAAACGAAGCCGTTCCAATGTTTTTTTATACCTTTATCATCAAAACTTTATTAAATATCTTCTCCAAAATGTGATTGATCCACCATACGTTTCGCTTCCTCGTAATAGTTCCTTAAGGTATCTGGGTCTGCTAAAAATCTTTGCCAGAGGATCTCCGTTTCTCTCTTTAAATCGATATTATTCCTCTGTAAAATAAATACAAATAGTGATCGAGTGCATACGTTGTACGCGTGATCTATGTAATTCCACGGTGCGACGAAAATTACCATTTGTTCTTTCATCGCACTTCTTATCGTCGTTAAATTCGCTTTAATGCCGTCCAATTGAGCGAACGTATTCTCGTATCGCGCGTTCAATTCGTAAGAGAGCGGTGCAAAGCTCGTAACCCCACTCCTCATTTCGTCCTCGTAACGGGACGATAACTCCTTTTCTCTGAATAAAAATAAACATATTATGAATTCGCGAGAAATCGCGTTCATTTTGATAGAGTCTCACCGATTACTTATTTAATACTTACGACGATAACACTCCATCGATTTTCTTGTCCAAGTAACTCTCGAATATACCTCGTTTCTTCTCTTTATTATTGGCTATCAGCTGATCGTATTTGATTAGGGCATGATTCAATGCGTCCGAAGAAACGTCATTGCCCGATACCATCGATACGAATAGCTTGTCGAAGGTGTTTCGGTTTAAAACGGTTTTTTGAATCATTTCGTACTCTTCCTGCTGCTGACGCATGCTTTCCTGTAAGATATAAAAAAGATACGATTCGATGCCTTTCTTTCGTTGGAAATTGTAGTAAATTGAAGAAAATTTTACTAACGCAACGCATAGAAGAGAGCGAATATTCCGTAGTGAGATAATGACGAGCATCGGCGACAAATTCGAATATCTCGTTGAGCAAATGGTACTGCGTATTAATCAGCATGCATAACAAATCGGAATGAGCGTGACCGTGTTCTCGCGTAAGGGCTAAAACAGATTTCAGTTTATCAAGGCGAATCTGTCTTCGCTTTAATTTCGCGCGTGCATCTTGCTGCAGCACTTCCGTCGTTGCGCTTTCCACGTATTTTTCTATGACTTCCTCGAGTTGTCGCTCCCGCGATAGCATAACATTCTCTTCCAAAAAATTTCTTTTTCTGGTTAAGTCCAAAATCTCATCCCTGATTGTTAATGACATTGTTAGATGTAAATATACCGAATAGTAATTAGTATTTATACTTGTGGTAAGTTTCTCGTTATAATTTACGTTTATATTCACCGTAAATGCATTTGCTCGGGTATTTTTAGGTTTCCATTATTGTATATCGAATGAGCATACTCTGCCATCGCTTTGCAGGACGTCTCGCGCAATTTAGCATCGATTTCTTCCAACTTTGCATCGGTGAGCCTATAACATGCATAAATCATTTTAAGATTTGTTCTCATCTTGTTATAAATCTCATACTTGTTGAAGCAAACAACCTTGATTTAATTAAGGCCAATTCCTGGGTTTGTTTATTTATCTGGCTTTCCTTGCTGTCGTTTATTAAGCTTTTGTAATCCAAATCGTGCTGTTCCATCTTGTTATCTGAACCGAATTGTCGCTTAACAAGTATATCTATATTATCGTTGTATAGCCTTATTTGTTTAAGAAATTGATCGATTGGCATTTGCGTCCACAATATTGGTGTTCCTTTCTATAAAAAGGAAGAAGTATGTTATCTTTGTAAAAGTATTTATTACACAAAGTTCGATAAAACGAGCCAACCTTTATTACTTACATTTTCAGCCGCATCCGTATACACTTTCAGAAGATGTTCCACATTTTTGGAAAACAAGCGATTCTGGACGTCGAATTCTTCCAAAGCGAGACTGCAGCTGGTGAATGCTTTGATCATTTCGATTTGTTCCTTTTCAAAACAATTCGTTTCCCATTCTATGTCATCTTCCAAGGTAAATTCTAATTCCCTGCAAATAGGTTTATCTTAAAATATCAAATTAAATTTCATTTGTGGAACATTTGTAGACAGAAAATAACATTATTCCCTTACTTAAAGTGGGATGTACTACTCTTTAGGGAATGTATATAATTCTCGTCCATTTTACAAAGATCTTTCAATGCATCGAGTTCAAAAAATGCTTCATCTATATCTTCATTCTCGAGGTCGATCAATTTCAACAATTCCGGATTATCTTTGGTAGCTTCTTCTAGTGCCTCATCCAATTCTCTCCCACTTAACCATTCTTCCGTGTGCTGTAACTTGTTCTTCCTACAAAATAGCAACGATTATTATTAAAACGAGTTGTGCTAACAATTTGTTAGTACAAATATTCAAAACATCTTACAAATCTAATTCATCCTTGGACAACACGTTCGCGCGAGTGACATTATCGCAAAACCACTTTAAGAAAGGTTGCGTCGTAGGAATGTCGCAAATTTGATCAAGAATCTCGGGCGTTATACCGGTCGACAAATCCGGTCGCAAAGATTGAATCTTTTTATGAAGAATTTTACCGGAGATACTCATCGCAAGCGTTTTAAACAAAACTACGCGCCCAAATTGTAACGGTCAACTACAGCCGACCTTCCGTCTGACAAAGCGCGCGCGTAAATTGGTATAAACACGAGCTCTACCGCTCCATCTGGCGGAGGAAGGAAATTTAAAAATAATATAGGTTACAAATTGCATTATTTGTCTATTTGAGAATGAAAGTATATTAATCTATACTATCCATACATATTAATGTAAAGCTTAAAAAATATTGTACAATTTAAGAAGGAACTATGAGCAAATGCTTGCCACTTAAGTTCAACAAAATCTATATCGGTAACTCTTCTATTCAAGGACCAGGTACACTAGTGTATATCCGTAAGCCATGCATATCTTTGATTTCTTCTTTAAGTACCTACAAATATATTGCGTATAAAGAAAACAATTATATCTTTCTTTCCATTCCAGTGTAGATGTTTACCTCGTTTATAATTCGGTGTTGTTTAACTGTATTCAAGCCTTTAAATTCTGGTGCTATGACATTTATTTCGAACATCGCCCCACAGCCACCTAATGAAAAAAATATCAAGTAGTTGCAGTCGTAATTCTGTGCTTCTATGATTGAAATAAATCTGTATGACTGTGATAGCTACCGGAAACGTCGGTTACTTCTATAACTTGAGCTTTGGGAAACCTATTTCGTAGCAAAGCAATCATTTTTTGTTCTGCCTGTTTCCCTGCAAGCGCGCCATTGGGTCCGTTCCATACTCGTGACAATAACTGAAAAACTTTCGTTTTAGTTGTCTTCCTCATATTTTCATTTGCGACGGTTACAACGGAGAAGGTTGTTTGCCGCATAAACTTGATACACAAATAATCTAGTCGATCTCATTTAGGATAATTGCGGCAAACGCATAATCTTTTAACCAAGGTAGTTGTATGTACGAATACGATCCAGCATATTAATAAACATTTTGTTACCTACCGAAATGTTACGAAAATTTGATGTGAATACACGACCGAACATAGCTATGAGACGCTTGTTTTTTTTCCTTTTTCTTTTCTTTTTAATCTAGATATATTTATCTTTTGTTCCTGCCAATGTTCCCCTTGTTTTTTATTAATGACAATAATCGAAGGAAGGAGCGCTTTCGTTAAATTCTTTTACGATACAATTAAGGTTATGTATTTAAATCACATGGGAACGGCTGGATCAGCTGATATGTACCTAACAGCGAGCGCAGCAGCTCCATCTATAGATTTTTAAAACTCAATGTTCACGAAAAAATGATACGAAACGTATGTTATTTGACAACAAAGATATCCGTAGTCGTCGCTCTCTTTGTCGTTGCACCGTTTAAAAACTTTTGACGAAAGTTCGAACGAAGCCTCGAAAATTTCCAAAATTATTTCTTATTTAACGAAAATGACGATTTTCTCTTCGTACATCGACGATTGATCACAACGTTTTCAAAGTTTAGCGATAAGATCGATAAAAAGCCAACGTTGCCTATGAAATATATCGTATAAAGACGAATTGCGTTCGTATGAGGCTTGATTGCTTTTTCGCGGATTCTGACCTCTGACCTGTAAGTTGAGCGGAGCGCGTCATAGATAAACCTCCTTTTTTTTGTTCACCGGGCTCTATCGACAGTGATACAAAGGATGTAAGTAACTTGGTAGCTCAAATAAGTAAGTCATATTGGAAGCACATCTAACATGAATTGCTTGACCGGCGAAAACGACCGTTTGATAAATAATGATGTGTTCTTGTCGACCGCTCCGAGTCCTTCGGAGATACGAATTCGGGAAGCCAGAAGTGGTAAGTCAAAGTTATTTTTCTTTTCCATCAACGAAGCTTGTTTAGCCTTCAGTTATATTTCTCTAAGCATTAACATAAACACACTGCAAGTCATACATTTCTTTTATAGGATCAAGCGTCTTGGGTACAATATTTTTAATCGTAAATACCACGCTTGGTGCAGGACTCCTAAATTTTCCACAGGCTTTCGATAAGGCAGGTGGAATAGCTGCTTCTATATTGATTCAATTAGTATTTCTTGTTTTCATTACGGCTGCTCTCATCGTACTAGCAAATTGTAGCGATATTACAAACACTTCGACCCTGCAGAACACATTTTCAGGATTATGTGGACCCAGATCGCTTATATTATGTTCTATATGCGTAGCTGTATATAGCTTTGGATGTTGCTTGACATTTTTAATTATCATCGGTGATCAGTTCGATAGAGTTTTTGCCACATATTATGGAATGGATTATTGTCACACTTGGTAGGCGTATACTCGTCACTGTGAATTTAATTAATTTTTAACCAGAAATGGAATTCACTGTAATCTATGTTTCAGGTATTTGTCAAGACAGTTCATCACCATAGCGACCAGTTGTGCCTTTATACTTCCATTATGCTTCTTTAAACGATTGGATGCATTAAGTTATGCCAGTTCCATTGGCTGTATAACTATTTTATATGTAGCTTGGTTGATCGGCTACAAAAGCTTGACAAAGACAATCACCACCACTGTAAG
Source organism: Odynerus spinipes (assembly GCA_032403825.1). Taxonomy (NCBI): domain Eukaryota; kingdom Metazoa; phylum Arthropoda; class Insecta; order Hymenoptera; family Vespidae; genus Odynerus; species Odynerus spinipes. The sequence goes on along the minus strand of JAIFRP010000045.1, from coordinate 2,705,473 downwards.
GATATGGCCAGAAAATGCCTATGAGGCACTGCATATAGTGCCAATCATATGTTTTGCATACCAGGTTTGTTAAACTATTGTCAATAATATATATATATATATCTTCTTTCGTAAATATTCTTATTTTTATTTATTCATTTTATTCTAACATAGAATATAAAAAGTATGACGCGCTATATTTTCTATTTTGCTTTGACAGAGTCACATGACAGCGATACCAACGTATGCCTGCATGAAAGAACGAAATCTTGGAAAATTTACAATATGTACCATAATAGGTATGATCGTTTGTTTTACCACTTATACGACAGTCGGCATCTTTGGATACGAAACGTTCGGAATCGGAAAAGTACCTAGCGATATACTTCAAGGATATTCCGACAAAAGCACAATAGTTACCATAGCTATACTTTCGGTCGCGATAAAAAACTTTACTACATATCCGATCGTGTTATATTGCGGCCGGGATGCGATTCTCGCTGTGTTTGGTATGGACGTTGATGCGAGCTTTAAGACAAGAATCTTCGTTACTTCCCTTTGGTTTATAGTGTCATTAGTCATAGCCATATTGGTACCAGATATTTCTCCGGTTATTAATTTACTGGGAGCATTGTCAGCTACGTTTATTTTTATAATGCCTGGCATATGCCTTCTGCAAAGTACTCTCATTAAAGATCCTGAATTGTATTTAAATAAGGATCGTTTGTTAATCGTCTTAGCAGTTGTGATCACTGCGCTTGGTGCTTTTGTATGCGGTTTGATATCCATCGAAGCTCTTCAAGATTTAAAGAAACCACTGGCTGTACCACCGCGGGTAACAGGATATAGAATAGGGCTTCGAGAAAATTTATGCGTTTGATTACTCCAAAGCATGGAAGCGTTTGCCGAGTTGGTTGGAAGAAGCAAGACGTCAGAGAAAGACTGATGTAGATATTTGTTTATTTTTATACCGCGTGTCAATAATTTTAAGGTACCGTTGAAGACTTACTTTTTTAATGCAACATTTAAACGATAAGCGTTATAATCGTGTGAATATAATGGATTTGATATCGTGTAACAAGAAAAGATATATCGGATAAATAAAGTCTTACTTTATTATCTATTTTATACACTTACCCTCTCTCAAGTAATTTTTTTAATATTTATATTAAAACCATATCTTTTTCTTTCTCCGTACAATTATTACGTGACGGCTTCTGTCAGTTAATTAATTTTCAATTGTACATAAATCAAATAATGAATTTAATATATATATATATCATATTTATGGAAATATCTTTTGTAACACAGTGTACACGATTTTGATAACGTTCCTAGCGATGGATCAAGATGCTTTGGTAGGCTGTAGGTTTATCGTTTCACTAGCAAAATCATGTAAAATATTGCCGGTAAGATCCAAAACCTTGCTTATCGTCGCCTTGCAAAAGAAGCATTCCCTCGTGTTGAGGAGATGACGATCGATGCAAGTGCGACAAGTCGTATGCTTACAAGGTACGAACGTCACACCGATCGGTAAGGCATAACAAATTGTACAAGTGTTCTCATCGTCACTAATTGCTTTAGAGTCTGGTAAGAGTACACGGCACGAGTCCAAATAATTGATCATCGCTCTAACTTTGTTGATTTCCTCTTGTGTCACGTCCTCTTGATCTAAAGTAAGAAATTTACGGTCGTGACGTTCCATTTAAGATAAAAACTGATTTAAACGGTGCAACCAAGGATTGTACTTACAATTTAAAAATGTGAACGACTTCACGTTCTTAGTCTTCGTATTCTTATACTTAGTTTCTCCTAATACGAAGTACAAGGAACTGATTTGAAAACTAGGTTCTGTTAGTAACGTACGAGTAACTTTAGGTACTTCTATCATCGGTTTTGCTGATGGAAGAGACATGAAATAAATAAAGACTCGTTATACGATATTTTGCGCGTCATCGTTGTATCGGGGTACTTACACGTAAAAAGTAACATGTCCTCGTGGAGTAACGCTAACAGTATTCCGATAACTGCGGCGAGTATTGGAAAATGGTCTACCGATTCTAAATCTGGAATTTCCAATAATACAACGTGTTGAAAGCAACTCGTTTGAGAACTCATCCTGTTCAATACTTGACATAGTAACTGAAATATCAATAACTCGTTATGCGACTTCGTACCTGCCTCCAAGAGTAGACGTCATGCAAGAGGTAGGAATAAGGAAGGATTATCGAAATTTTACGTACTTGACATAATCTAGACAACAAATTTTCGCTGGAAGACTGAGTGGGATCGTTGAATATCGTTGGTGCCACTGTACATATCATCTCCAAAACTCTCAATAAGGAGATGGCCAGGTCGAAACAAGTGGCACAAATCTTCAGTTGTCTAGATTCGATGAATACTCTTTCGGGTCTCGAGGAAACGTTATGGATTTCTTGCACCATTCCAATAAATTCGGAGAAAGCCCAGTTTAATTGATTCAACAATGAATTTAAGAATTGGATAGTATCTTGAGGTTTCTCCAGCAAAGCATCCCGTACGTGCATTTGATACGTCAGCGAAGGACAAGGCTCTGAAAGATTAACAATAAGTAATGAAACAACGTAGGTTATCGTAATAACAAGTAACAAGGATTATTGGAAGTTGAAGAGCGAACGCACTTATCGGCTGAGATATGGATTCTTGCTGCAATAACTTCGGACCAACTTTTCTGGACAAGTGTGGACTTTTCTCGTACCGAAATGCGAATCCATGACCTTGCCAAAACCTCACCAAGACCCAATTCGACTGCGCCCATGCCCTGTTCTCGTATGGCTTCAATAGATTCGAGACTACCTTTCGTCTACTTTCTTCGGATACATTTTCTAGAGCCTCGAGGGTGAGCGGATTGGATACGAATCCGGCGAGCGTTAGAATTAGCGTGTCTTTCGCATTGGCGTGTACGATCCTTGAATCGAGAAAATGCTCACAAAGGAATTCCGCGGCATCCAATAACATCTCTCGATAACCCGATATCTTCTCGATAGGCGTTGTAGGATGAACGTGATTTCGTATGCCTACGCACAAGTCGGAAAGTGCTTCGAGATAAAAGTCAGGTACGAAGCTGAACATGTTCCCTTCGTCGCTCGCATTCTTCAACGTTAACGTCACTACTCTCAACAACCACGCCAAATGTTCTTGCTTCTCTTCGGAGTAAACCGCAGCGCGAATCCAAGCCATGTGTCTCGCTTGCTCGGATAACTTCGTGCTGAAGACGTCTCGAGTACGCGATAGTTCGTTCTGAATCAAACGGGAACCGTCGTCCTGCTTGTCCTTAACGAGTTCCAATCTTGCTTTAATATCGGCAAGGGCAGTAACATATTCGGACATGCTGTCCCTAAGACTAGCGACTTTGGCTAACTGCTTCTTCGCTGCCACGTGATAAAACAATATAATGCCGTCTAGTAACTCCAACAACGAGAGAACGGGGTCCGCTGCGCCTAAGCGCATCGGTGTTCTTTCTTCCCTGCTGTATGGAAAATATCCGAATCTTTCCAATATCATAGAATTCCCCTGACTCGCTGGATTGACATTTATCATGCGAGCGAACGCGGGTATAACGACAGGTAAGTCGGCGAGTCTTGCGACAAATGCATTCGCTGGATCCTGCGAATGATCCATAGATGTGATCACCTCGTGCTCGGGACCCAAAAGTTGAAGTAATTCCTTTTTGAAAGTTTTGTTCAGGTGGGACAGCACTCCTCCCAGTCTGTCGATGCCGGAATAATTAATCGATGCATCGTAGAAGACTCTGGGGAAAAGAGAGTATAGAAGACAAATATGTGAGAACGTTGGTTACACGTCTCTATAAGGAGATACGCGTCAACGGTAGACGGCATACCTGCAAGGTACTGATACAGGCTTGATTTCAATTTCACTGTCCCATAAATATCTGAACGCAACGAGAAGTCGGTGAAAGCAACAGAGCGTGATCGGTAAAGGAGTCTGAAGTAGCGGCGTTGTCTGGAGGAATACTGTGACTGAATACTTGGAATTAAACGTAATCCTTAGGGGGGCGTAGCGTGACAGCGCCTATACTTACACGATTCGATACGAGATTCTCTTGAACGAAGCGTTTGAATTTTCGTAAAAAAATAGTCCTCGAAGCGGGTCTCTTGGCGGTACCGTCGGAATTATCGAGTAAAGTCATTAATAGCACAACTTGTACCGCTTCTACCTCTGTGAAAACAAAAGCGTATGGTAATAAGTATACGAAAGAAATGAAGTGTACGGGGAAGGAAGAAAAAGAATTACAGGAGAGAAGAGAAAATTAAAGCACGCACTTACCCTCTATCGCGGCTTTAATCTTCTCGCACGCTTGGAAGTACGTATCCTTGCTTACGTCGATGGACGGATCGATAGGATTCGTTTCCCACCAAGCTTCCCCGACCACCTCCACTAGGCCACCTTCGTCCAGTGGTTTTACATGCACAAAATTCGCAAATCGCACGCGATCGAATAACAGGTACTGCAGTAAATGTTGTCGAGTCGTGGGATGTTGGCAAATCCTTGTTAAAAGAAGTAAGCTCTTGTACTGATCCGAATATTCGAGCAACAGGGAAACGTGCCTGAAAGACGAATGAAGATGGATAACTGTGCTTTCTAGGCAGGCCTTCATTTCCGATTCCTCGAGAAACGTCCACAGAAGATCCAAACAAATCATCAATTTCGCTTTGTTTTCGTCCAACTTTTTCGAATCCTTTGCTATGTCTTTTCTCGATCCAGAGAGTTCTTGCATAAAAGGGACGAATACTGCTTCCACGATGTAAGGAACGGTGAGCAAGGGACCGACGTATTTTAAGATGGATCGCGTAACGCACATGACAAATGCATGCACAGTCATTGATTCATCGGCTAATAAAGCGCTTCTATTTTCGGTATTCTTTATCTCCTCTATGATACGTCCGAGCCATCGAAATAAAAGATTAGTTTGTGCAACTTGTGTTTCGGGCACGGCTTGAAGAAGCTGATATCCTTCGACGGGATATCGCAACGGAGTCGCTCCAAAATTAGCTGTGAGGTTTTCGGTAAACGCCAGGCTTACGGTTGGGAAATAAGCGATACCAGCACCCATGGGTATATTTTCAAACGCTCTACCGAGATTCCTTCCGTTTCTATAAAAGTCTATCGTTCCTTCGTCCATGTCTATTAAGCATCCTATAATATCTCCTGTAAGCCACGGTTCTCCATATTTATGGGTAGTCATGTTCCACTTTCTTACTCTATTGCCGTCATACGCGTAAGAATTTATAGTGTCTCCTGCAGGCAGAAAAAGATAATAAGAATGCAAGTATCGTTCTCCTCTATGATCTATAAATTATTCTTTGGTGGTATAAGGCAAGGAAAATATTTTTCCTTGCTTCTTATTTATTCTACATACCGACTCCAGATTCTTGATCAAATTTACACGTGGAAGTTCCCCAGCCTAATTGCATCACGCCTTTGGATCCAAGCTGCAACTCGTACATCCATTTTCCTTTGTAAACTCCGGTATTAGCCCTCATAGTACTGAAATTACTATGAGAATTGATGCTCAATCTATCCGGTGAGACGATGAACAGACCTTGGTGCGTAGATATGTCGAATCTGACTAGATTAGGTCCCAAGCGACCCTCTCTATCGTCTGTCAACTTTTGAGCGGAGGTATGTTTGGACAAGGCATCGTCGATATATGAATTAGCCACGCGTAAACTCTCTGCTGCACTGTAAGATCATGATATTCAGCAAAGGCAAATATCAGAATGGGAAAAGGAGTTAAGAGATTAGAGGTTACCTCGAGTGCTGCGTGTTGTCTTCCCCCGATTTCGATCTGGCAATTTCTATGATATCGCTCGCTTCAAATATATTTTGTAAGATCTCCTCTGCCTCCATTCTGGAGAATTGTCAAGTATCAAGTAAATTGGCATCGAACGATAAACGCGAAAAAAAGGTCTTCGCGAGATGGAGCGCGTTCTTAAATACGAGTGCAAAATGAGTTTCGTTGAAAAGCAAAGGAGGCAGAAAAGGCACGCATCGCGTCGACTCGTTTCGCGATAAAACTTTCTTCGCGATATGTCAAAGAAAATCTCTATCTAAATAAGTTTATCCGTGTCCGAGCATCGTGTCGTCCCGTCGTGCCATCGGCGATCCACCATCGAATTTTCTTCTACTACGAGTGCGAGGCGGTCGACTACTTTTTCGTAACTTACTTAATACTACCTATTTCCTCATAAACGTAACGTATCTGTTAGATACGAAACGAATACGCGAATACGAGCACCACGTTCGACGCGTGATAGAAGAGAATTGAAGAATCGACGATAAATATACATGCGCACATCGTGCTAACGCGCATTCCTGTCATTCCTGTCACCCCGCGAAGCGGCGTGTCTATCAGCTGATATATCGGCTGACGCATCGACGGAGCAACGTCCTGAGTCGTTTGTAGTACCAAAGTTGCCCGCGTGAGTGCGCATCTGTCGCCACCGTTGTTTTAACGCGCGAATAACGACTTGCGTAAGTGAAATTAAAAACTTGTTTAACTTTTACAAATCTAAACTTTTTCCCTCTCTCCTACTTTACTTGTCCTTGCATTCCTCTTCTTTCTTTCTCTTCGTTCGATTATCGTGTCGCTCTAGAACACTGTTATTCGTACGAAAGACATTGAAGTTATTTAAACTCCAGGGTTTTTCTATCTCGAAAGGATTCAGGAGAAGGCGAGCCCGACTATCTTTTTTCGAACAATGATACAACCTATAAGTTCCTTTATTCATGTTATTGGTATCGTTAGCCTTAACAGAGAATCATCGATTAGGCATTTATACTTTCTTAAAATCACCGATATAAAGATGTAATTTTTGTTAAATTACATGTTAAATTACAATTAATCGAGAAAGGGAAAAGGATGGGAGAGAAAGGAGGATAAAGAGAGCTAGAGAGAGAGAGAGAGAGAGAAAAGGGTTGAGGGGGAGAAAGGGAGGGAGAGGAACGAATACTTCAGTCTATCATACGAAGGGAAATTACTCTATAGAAATGTAATCGACGAGTCATCGAGTAAAATCAGTCAACGACATTTAAAACCGAACATCTTTTACTTTTGGAATCGGAAGGAGAAACATTTGAAACTTTGGCATATCGTTATTGCGGTGGGGTATACACATCATGCCTGCAACATCGTTCGTGTATCGGTCTCGTAATCGATAATTATAAAGTAAAAGCGAAACTATCGATCGTTACCTTTAATATCTCGGGGCGACGCGATCGCATCCACCGTTGGAGATCGATACTTTTGAGAAACGATCGACTAAATTGACCGATTTAAATATTTGGTGGACACGTATCGCTCTCGCCTATATACGTATACATATATGTATACATATATGTATATTTAATCGAGATTACACATTTCCCAATATACGAATAGCAGAAGGCATGAATACGCTGAGATGTTAAATCGTGTGAGCACGCGTGGCTTTCCATCTGTTTCATTTCGTTGAATTAAATATCGGAATTAAATATCGATACCTCGTGCCGATCGACTACGATCGGAGCGTGTCCCATCGTTAAATACGTTATCGTACACTTATTAATTTTTTTTTCCTTTTTTGTTGAATATATCGAACATTGCTGCGGTATTAGTACCTATAATTAAGGCGTACACGATATATTGTATATATGTATACGTACGCGTACGCGTACACGCGAACGTGAGTGGAGCGCGTACGCGTATGCGTACGAGGACATACGTTTAAATTAAAGATACTGGCACGAACGCGGTAAATTCCGCTACCAGTATCGTGTCTCACTCACTCTCTATTTTACGGAACAAGCTCGCACGTTGAAATCGCTTCTTCAAAAAACTCGTACCGTTCGTTTGCGCATCAAAGGAACATCGAACAACGCGTTTATATCGTAAACGTTTATCGGTAGACGATATACGATCGTTAATCGTTAAGAGGAAGTTTTGGATATGCGGATTCGCGATTAAAAAATAAATTACATCGTTTATCGTAGAAATTCATCTGGACTAAATACCTACGTGAAATTATTTATATTCGATGCATCGTCCTGTCGGAACAAAATCCCGTTCCGCTCTTATTCCGCTTCTTGTCCCGCTCCTCCGCGGGCCATTCTCTTGCCGCGCTTTCTTTCTTTCTTTCATCTTTCTTTCTTTCTTTCGCTTTCCTCGTATTCTTACGTTCTTTACGTTCATTCGATGACTAGAAACGTATCGCTTCGTGGATGTATCATTTGGTAAAAAAATTATGCGAAAATGGAAAAGATTCGTAGAAAAAATAAACTTACGCCGAGGACGGTAGCGGCCCGTTCTATCTAGCCGAAGCACGACGGATAGTTTTATAAAAGGAGCGCAATGGGGGACGACGCGACGGGGTATAAATTGACGAGGGAACGACGGCGGATGCGGCGCGCGCACGCGCGCGCGCGGAATAAAACGGACCGTGCTATCG
>JAIFRP010000045.1:2678852-2694556 GCA_032403825.1 Odynerus spinipes | reverse complement strand
TTTTTTTTTTTTTTTTTTTAGTCCGCTTCGCTCACGCGCGTTATCTACGTATGCGCGCGAAACTTTTCTCGTCAACTAAGGGCTGACGTTAAACGTATATCTGGAAAAATAGCAACCAACCCAACTATTAACATTCGAAGTCGTTCGAACGGAATACAAAACAGAAATAAATGGCATAACGTTGCACGTTGCACGTTGCACAATGCACGTTGTGGTTGCACTATGCACGATGCACGAACAAAGGACGCAGGCGGCACAAAAGACAGAGACGAAGGCACATGCAGCAACGAACGTGTATATATTTCTATTTTATTTACAAAAATTTATCGTACAAATTATTGAATCGTATCAACTATGTGTTCCTGATAAATTAATCTTAAACGTACGATCTATCGATTATCTTTACGAGTTTCCACTTCCTTTTATTACTACCGCACTCGACGTATGTTTTTTTTTGTTACTTTGCTTTTTTTACGCTAGTCCTAGGTACTTTTCCTTCTCGCGACTATGACGACGAGTTATCGCGAGCGCTAAAAAAAGAACTGCACTATTCAACGATAGAATAAAACGAACGAAAGAGAAATCGATAGCGCGACACGACTCGGCCGTAGACCTTTTTAACTATTTTACTATTTCAAACGAGCTTCTTATAATAAGTAAACACGCGATACGTAAAGTTGCGAGGAAAGCTCCAACTTTTCGATGAACTCGCGCATCGTCTTTCGTCTCGATCTTCCAATAAGAGAGATGTCGCAAAATCTTACGTTAAGAAACGAAGCGATGCGTGATTTTCTGGGGATGCTGTGCGTAGGCGATAGACAACGTGTTTCGAATTTACAATGTGTGCATTCCAATGCGTCGCCGGTGTTACGACGAGACGGAATCGAAGGAGTGAAGGGAAACGATCAAAGAGATTGAGAAAAAAGGGGAAAAGTACTTGCAGCGCGATAGCCATGCACTCGTGCCTAGAGCTCGCGATCTATTCGCGGTGTATCGCGAGCGCGCGCATACTCACAGACAGACAGACAGACAGACAGACAGACAGACAGACAGACAGATAGATAGAAACAATTACGACAAGCAGACCAATAATGTGTAAAGAAACTAATAAAAGTATTGGTACTAAACGGTTGTTTCTAATACCTCTCGACTGATGATCGGTTGGGCCGAGGAGATGCAGGGTATGTGCGTAACGACCGTTGGTACGATACCACCACTACCGTTATTTTCCGTCGACATCGTGTTCGTTGCGAGCGATATATCGGATACGGGAGTCGAAGACCAAGCGTTCGAGGTGCCGGTCGAACCCATCAAGGGTGAATTATTGTTGGGTAGAACACTATCGGCCGAACTGGAAGCTCTTCGTCGCATGGATTCTTCGCTCGACGATTTCAACAGTTCTTTCTCTCGTTCTTCGTCTCTGTTAAACGAACGACGATCGTGTTTCAAATTAGATTCTATTCTATTTTATTCTATTCTATTCTATTCTATTCTATTCTATTCCATTCTATTCTATTCTATTCTACTCGCGTGAAAAGCGTGTATACGCGCGAGCGTCTTACTTTATTTTTAACATGATATATTTGTCGGGTATCAATCCTTCTCTGCCGGCTAAAGAACCTCGCCACCAATCGTTGCTGACTTGCGTGAACAACGTAAGAGTATCGCCTTTCTTGAAGCTCAGCTCCCTCTCCGATCTCGCGTTGAAGTCGAATTGCGCCGTCGCTTCCAAATTCTCGGATTCTGCGTTTAAGCGATTTATGAGATATCCCTTGCTCTTATAGCCTGACGCTTAACTAACGTTTTTTTGTTTTTTTTTTTCTATTACCCACCGTCTTCCGATGGATAAACTTCGGAATCCATGTCCTCCTGAACCTGGTCCGTTGGCGAATCGCCGACGTCCCTGTATCATAGAGGGAAAAAAGAATCAGTATCGATCCGTCACCGTGATTACGTCGCGAGTGTTCTGTTCCGCGATAGGCTACATACGTTATAGGTAAGTATTACGTAAGTGTAATTAGATGGATAGGTGTATACTGACACGTCATCGGGTTCTCTGCTGATGTACTTTTCGTATTGTGTACCGCCTATGTCTTCGGGAAAGATTTCCTCGCAGAAGGTAATAATATTCTTGATTAGTTCGTTGACTTGATTTTGATACTGAACTTGATCTTTGTCCTCGGGAACGGGTACCAAGGTTGGACCGAAGCAGATGGCCAAGTTGTACGGGTCCATCATGTTCTCGTCGGAAAATTCGGAGAGGCTAGAAAAAGATACAAGTTGTAGATGGCTGGATATGACAAAGTTGAAAATTAAGTTTGGATTATAAAAAACGAACGAAGTAGATACCCGAGATAGGTATGTAGATACTCACTGATTGAGAAAAGCAAAAAGATAACGCATCACGATCACAACCGGCCTTGGAAGACTAGCTATCAATTCCTTCATCTTATTAACAAATTCCTGCTTCGATTCCAACTGTGCCAATTCCATGAGATGCTCAAAGTAGATAATCGGAAACAACGGTTCCCTTAACTCCCTCAGGTAAAGCTTCAATACACCGGCAACGCTGTTGATGTCGGAAGCGTCCGTTACGTCGGCCAAAGGATCCTCCCCTCTCTCGAACCATTCTCGAAAATTATTGATCTCGACCTGCGATCCGGATACCCGAAATATCCCTTGGTGGTGCAAGCCGTAAAGGTTGATGACCCTAATGCAGCTCTTCATGATCAACGGAATCTCTTGGTTCGTGCTTTCCAAGTATTCCTCCAGCGAACCGCCAAACAACTTCGGCTGGCCGTTCATCTGCAAACGGCCGATTCGTTTTCTACGTGCTTGTTTTTGCTTCGTAGTCGATATCGATGGATTCGGACTGGCGGTGGAACCATCCAACAGACTCTGCCGTATATACTCCTGCTTCGCGTCCAATCTGGCTATTCTCGACGTTCCAAGAAGGTACTCTCTGAATTTCTGTAATATTTGTTATTTTTCCTTTCGTTATATTTGTAATTCGAACGTGAAAACGATACGAGTAAACTTTTTAGCCTAATTTCGTCACATTAAGCGCCCACTTTGTTTCATTTTCCGTTCACGACGCTTCAATCGTTAGCCATTGATTGAAACGTATATTGTCAGTCACTGGTAACAGACGCAGCCTGAACGGAAAGTCTACCGTCGGTCACTGATGACCGACGTGACACTTAACGCGTTAAATAGTAAATGCGCTTACCGTGAGGTAGAATTCCTCTGTCTCTTGTCTATCTGCTCTTAACTTGATTTGTAACGTTTCCGGTGGTCTGGACGTGGGCAACGCATTCTCTCCGAAATACCTCGAGCAATCGTAATCTTTGGCGGTTAACATTTCGAGGAGACTCGCCTCCGCGGTTTCCAAAGTCTTCCATACTTCTTCGGACTCGGTTCTAAGAGACGTTACCCTCTGCTGTAACTGCGTCAATCGCTGCTCCATTTCCAAGTGTAGCACCTTTTGCAATTCGGGTTCGGGGGTCTGTTAAAAGAAAAATCGTCTCGTTATTTTCCTCTTTCTCTCGGATAAAAGAAAAAAATAATGGACATACGAGAGGATTTACCTCGTCTCCACGTTGTCCTTGAAATTCAAACTTTTTAGGAATCATAAAAGCCGCGTGATGAGATTCCAGGAACCTTTGCTTGTCCGCCCTCGAGTCCAAGGCGCCCACGCAGGCTGCTAACTGCTCCGCGCCGGACTGTAACGAGCGCTGCCTGCCCTCCTCCGCGCTGCAATGCATTAGCAGCGCTCGCGCGATGCAATTGTGAAATCCAAAGTCCATGCACTGTGAAAGATTGTAATATTGGATTAACGTGCCTTTAAAACGTTGAGTACCATGGCGGTCACCGGTGACCGACGAGCGTCGCTCGATTTTGCAGATTGTTTCAAATTTTATTCCTTGACATTTACGAGAATGTAACTATTGATTATAAAAATAGTAAGATTTAACCGTTTTAGTATCATAGATCTTTTAAAAAACTGTGTCGGATAGTGCCACGGGGCGCGGTAGTACTTCTTCAGTTTAATTGCTAACAATACCAAGCAGTGCGACTAGACTCCTTTGTTTCTACATTACACAGTGCTATAACCGAATCCAAGAGTGCCGAAAATTGAGCATCGTGACAAAATGTGGTACTTTTCGAGACGAGATCTGAACAGCGCGATCGTGCTGCATGATACTAAAACTGTTAATATACAAAAAAATATTACAACGAATTCTTGGTATTTTTATATTTCGAAAATAATTATAGCCAATACTAGAGGAATATATAAAGTTATGCAAAATCGGTTCAGCGTTTAACGTGCCTTTAACATGACCACTTGTACAAGTGGTATATCCGCGAGACTACCGATCTTAATGAAACGAGACGAGACTCACGTCGATGAGATCGGAGAGGTCGTCAACGAAGTACTTGGTGATGGTCGTGTTGGAAGCCTCCAAACATAATATATACTCATTTCTCGCTTTCAACGCTTTCAGTTTCGCTTCTTGATATTTGCTCTTCCTCTGAAAGAAACATTAGATAGATTAGAAGAGAGGCGTTAGAAAAGACGAGCGATAGCGATTCGAACAGGCTGCCGCTTGGTTTATCGCTTCTTTCTTCTCTTTTTTTCTCTTTCTTATCGGGATGTCAATCGTTTCTACAACGAACTAGAGCTACGTTCCTACGCACGGAGATAGATCGGGAGGTACGCGAACGGGGCCACGGGAGAGATGACAGAGGGGAACGCGATCGAGTGAGCTGGAGAGCGCGGGAAGGGCGGAGGAGGAGAGTTAGGGGAATCGGAGCTCGAGACTCGCTCGCACATGCCGTCGATCCTTCCTTCTCTTCTTCCCTTCTATCCTGCTCTTTTCAAACCGTTAGAACCATCTGTCTTATCGCCGTGCTCGTGTTAAGAACGAGAAGAGGAGAGTGAGGGAGAATTCTCATTTATTTTTCTATCCAGCAGCCTGCTACGGCTGTTGCAAGAAAACGGTGGGCAACTCGTTCGTTTTAAATCTTGGAGCATCTGCTGGCACGGATCGACAGAGAGAAAGAAAGAAAGAAAGAGAGAGAGAGAGAGAGAGAGAGAGAGAGAACACGAATGCTCTCGAACATCGTTATCCAGTCTCCGCCCGCTGAGTCTTTCCGAACCTGAAAGATATCTTCTCCGACGTTCCATCGACCGTGCCATAACTTTTTAGCAGAAAGACAGGATCGTCCGGTCGACTCTGTGGCCAAAATACTCCGAAGGAGAACCTCTCGAGCCGAGGACACGAAAGAGAAGAAGAAGACCGAGTCCCTCCGCGAAGGACGCATAAGCGATCGAAGAATTTCGGCGTATATTTACGAACATTTTCGACGGTTGGCACGTACCAGCGCGCTTCTCTCATCTTCTATAGAACGTTTACGCTCACGGATAAATTCGGCGCGCGTCAATCGTCTCGAATACTGGCACCGAAGAGGAAAACTTGAGAGGAAAACGAGGTCTCGCCTCGACGACTTCTCCTTGATCTTGAAGCTTTCGAAAATCGACTTGACTTTTTTGCCAATGGGACTCGTAGACGCGTTCGTAGTCGAGTACTCTCGAGACGTTAGAGCGAGATCGAGTGACGAGGTCATCGAGGGTAGAATAGAAGGCTAGGGGGTTAGGGGATTAGGGGGTTAGAGGGGGTTCGGTAATCAAGGGGGTTGTGAAACTACGCACCAAAGACAAGAGCTTCCTTCTCTTACCTTGTTCACCTCCTTCTCGATGAGCTTGTACTTTTTACTTCTGGCGAGCTTCTCCGGTGGCGCGTTAGCAACTTCGAGCTTGCTGCGTTGTTGTTCCGCAACGCGAAGCTTCGTCTCGGCTTGTCGTGATTCCGCCTGATAAGCTTGATACGTCTTCATCGTCGTGTGTAACTCGTGAAGAACCCGGAGAATCTCTTCGTGTGTCTCGTAGCCGATTTCTCGACACTGTAGGATGGTGGGAGACATCGGAGAATATAGAGAGACGCTCTTTTATCTTTTTTCGACGCCGATTAATCAAGCTCTCGTTAATACTCACGCGTTTATATATCCTTTGGACATCTTCCATCACTTGATTCAGCCTACCGACGAGGTGCGTGCTATAGACTTCCGAAAGGGCGGCGTGATCTCTGCTCAAAGATTTCGTCTCGTTCACGAGCTGTTGCCAGCAAGCGTAGCTCGAGAAAAGGGGCCACTGTTCGCGTCTGAAAAGAAACGGAAGGAACATGTTACCGTTTTAGCGTGTTATGGGCCAACCCGCCTTACAGTTTTATCGCTACTCCCCGAGAACGATAACGTCGGCTCGCGCTCGCGCGTTTAACGAGGGACCTCGCGGTCTTCGAAGAGTCGAGCTGAATATTTCCTAGTTCATAGAGCAAAGTCGCGGGAAGAGAAAGGAGAGAATTTAAACGCACGTGCTCGTGTGTCCGCGTTCGCTCATCTGGCTAACATAAGGTTACGAGTAGGTTAATCTTATGGGTAATATACGCGTTTAATCCATCTGCATCAAATGACGGAATATTCCGCTAAATTTGCATGGGCCGTATCAGGGGTGTCGGAATATTCCGCCGGAATATATATAAATTAGGTTTAATCATTGTTTTAACAAGATTTTTTGGTCAATATTATTCACAGACAATTCCATAGACTTTAGCAAGGGCAAAACAAACACTAACGCGCGTTGTATTGTTTGCAAATATCAAAAGATTAGAAAGAAATCGATCTGCCAATGTGATATTTGTAAAAAGGCACTGTGTATTGATCGTTTTCAATATTTCCATTCAGTTCAAAATTTCTGAAGCAAATATCTCAGTTCATATAAATGTATATACTTCATTTATACTTTTTCTTTGCTCGAAACAAAATTAAATTTATTTTTGTACCTTAGTTTTCTTGAATTTATGAATCCATTATATATGTATATATATAATGGATGTAAATCGCTATATATTAGGTCCGAGATCGATTAAAATATGTTTTTTATACGTTTCAGCGAATGTAGATTTGTTCATTAACAAAAAAATGTCCGTGATATACGTCCATGCTCAATTTTAGCCAAATGATACGGATGGATTAATTTTTCTTTATTTTAAGAAAAATTCGTTCTCCCTTTCGCTTACTTTTGCTTCTGCTCCTTGTGCCTCAGCTGTATGCTTCTGGCCATCTTGTCGAGAGACTTGCTGTAATCCAGCTCCAATTCCGCCCTTCTCCGAAAGAAGTCTTGGAGTTCGGCGACGAGGGCGACTTGCGCCTCCATCCTTACGTCGAGACATCTCAGCTGTTCGTTCAGTTGCAGCCGTATATCTGCAAGAAAGGGAAAGAGCCGTTAATCGTTTCGGTCTACCGCAGGATGCGTCGTGTATGTGTTTCGAATTTCAAGGACCGCCGGCAGGAAGAGGCCGAAGCCCCTCGAAACCGATCGCGAGCCGTGCTTGAGAAGCACTCGGCTTTTGCCGATCGATCGATTGACTAAACATATCATTTCTATTGGACGCGGAGAGTACCTAGTTGCTTAACGCTTCCGCTTAACCGTTCCTGCGTTATTAACGGACGGCTACAGCGTCGAAACGTTGTCATTCGAGTTTTATCGGCGACGCGTCGTCGCCGGGACAATGACGTTCGGTGAGAGCGACCGGGGAAACAAGCGACGAGACGAACGACGAGACGGCCGACGAATGGAAAGAGAAAAGTCAAAGAGACGCGACGGAATAATAATGAAAAGGAGCGAACGTCGTTCCCAAGATGGCTACCTACTTCCACCCCGATATTCCCTCGATATTTCTCTTCTTCTTCGTCTTTCTTCGTAGCTATTAGCGTGGATAGAAAACGGGGACTAGTCGTCGCTCTCAAAGATTTCCCTTGGAAATAACTTCGATGTCAGTGTTTCCCTATCTCATCGAAAATATTAGGTTTTAACGTAAGTTTTTTTGTGAAAATAAACATTCTAATTCTACAGATTATTATAAATTATATATCACGTGTAATTTAAGTATAAACAGTATAGGAGCTTACAAGACTGATTGAATGTAACTCTTTAATATGTTAATAAATAACAATATTATTGAATATTATCGGACTTATTTATTTGACTACCCAACAAATGAAATCGCCCACCAAATTTAATTCCCTCTCTTCTTTGATCGCGGTTTTACCTCCCGTCGACTCACTCGCCAAGTTTGACGGTCTCATCTCTTCCCAGAAACGACAGTCAGCGATTAGTTCAACACGGCTGATGATAGTCAGAAAAATTCCATTTGCTGAGCATCCACAAACGAGTTTGTCTCGCGGAAGATCAGAGTCCACGGTAATTCGATCGTGTGTACTCGTTGACCATCAACATACCGACTATTCCGCCCATTAACGAATTTAATCCGATATAACATGAGCGAACGAGAAGGACGATGCTAAAAACAAGACGCCCGATGCTCTCTCTCCGTGGATCGCCTTTGATAAATCATACTTGGTGAGATTATCCGGGTTATTAGTAAGTGGCGTAGAGTTTAAGGGAAGCGATGAAGCGAGGACAGAAGGTAATCAAGTAAAGAGAGCGGGTCATTGCCGACGCCACGAGTGTCGATGGAAGTTCATGGAAGCTGTGGAGAGACGTGAAAGCTATGAAAGAGCGGAAGGGGTTGCGCTACTCGTCGTTGTGAAAAGGCATTACGGACCACCCTGTGAGCGAACCGTCGACCGTTTCACTCCTTCCCACCCTTAGTTTTTGCTCCGATGGGAGATTTAGCGTTCGTTGCCACGAGAAAATCGTTCAAAGCTTCCCCTGCCGAGAAGTCGGCGGCCTCCTTTCGGATCGGCGTGCATCGGCTCCGTGAAACTGGAAACTCGTCGGCGTAACCACCCCCTCTCCGATCTTTCCACCCTTCGTGTACCAAGAAGAGACCTAGAGAGCTAGACCCTCTCGGCTGTGAATAATCCTCTTGGATAGGGCTCGAGTCAATAATGGCGCATAAATTTATCGCCGGTTATCGACATCGTGGATACGCGACCTCGTCGCTAGTCGATTAAGATCGAACATGTACTTTGTAGCCGTCGCGTCGTATCGACGAGAAAGTATTACTACAAGACATAGAGGTAGAGAGGGCAAGAGATCGTTATTAACACACTATCTGTGAGAAAGGTATTAATACAGTGGCGGTCGTCGAGAGGTAGGTCGGGTATTAATACCTCTACAAAAAAAAAACTATATCAAAATTCGACTTCTTCGTTTGGGAGTTATTTACAATGCCACGAAACATGTAAACACATGCACTGGTCAAAGAACATATCGTATGCTATTTATTTTGTAATTGAAAAAATTCGTTATTAATTTGCTACTTAAATTTGATTAAACTCTCACTATTAATTTCGAAGATATTATGTCTCCTAAAAAGTGCATTCATTATACTTCACTAATTTCCTCCTTCGAGGCGTGAGAATAACGCTCGAGTTGCGACCCGCACAAAATAATTTAATTAAAATAAAAATTACAATCGTCCACGGAAACAACTTTCTCCCTCCTTTCCGTCACAGTCACCGATCGAGAGATTCGATTTAGCGCCAACTACTACAACCGCAAAGTCGTTCGATCATATACAAACAGAATATCCGGAAAAACATGATTGACAACCGAAGAGACATCATTGTAAAAGATTCGATCGTAAAGAAGCGGAACCGGTTAATATTACGACATGGCTGGGACGCTTTCGAGCTTGAATAAAGAGGACGTAAAAGAGCGGAGAAGCTCGACGCAGCCACGGGTGCGTTTCCTTTCACGTGTTACCAATTATCGGTTTCCTTCGAAAGGACAGCCTCTTCTTGCCTTACATACGATTCTATCGAGCGAAGAGATCTGCGCGGATAGATGGATATCTTTGGGATTCGTTGGAAAGGTTAGAAGGAGGGCTTCGACAAACGATACTCTGTTCGGATTCTCCGTAAAGAAAACGAGGAAAGAGGAGCAAAGAGGGGGGGGGTTGAAGAAGGAAGGCTACTTTTTCGGTGGAGACGCTCGCTGCTATCGATCCGTGCTGGTTTCCGCGCGTGATTCATTCGAAAGGGGCAGACCACGTTGAGAGATCTTTGACCTCTCCTCCCTCGTTTTACTCGCACGGCCGAAAACGCGCCGCGGACGTAGGCGGCCGGATAGGTGCCGGAGACGCACGGAACAAGGGTAAATAGAGTCTCGTTCGAGTGTACGTGCGTGCGTGTGCACGCGGCACCCCCGTTGGTTAGTCATCGTTGATTCGTATGGCTCGATACTTCGATGCGATGCCTTCTGGACGAATACGACCGAGTCGACTCGAGTTCTTCTTTTTTTTTTCCTCGACGAAGCTCCCATTGTCATTTAACGCGCCTAAACGAATAAATTGCCGTCCGTCGGTTCGTTAGTTCGATCTGACCGAATCGTTGGCGTCGATTCGAGAAAGAATCAAGGGAGGAAAGATTCTAGCGATGAAGCGGCGGCGTTTCGCTTCGAGTTAAACCAAAAATACGCTTAGACGTAAGTTTGATGACTTTGGAGTCACGCGGCTTTGGTCCGCGCCCAAAATATGTTCCTTCGAGAGTTACTCGAAAAGTGTTTCCGACATCGTGTTGAATGCAGTGTTATCTACGTTTTTGTCTTGTCGAGGGATATGTTGGATATCTTTGTTTCGTAATAACGAGTAACGATAAGCTTGTAGTCATTTTTCAAAGTTAAGTTCAGATACTTGTTATTGGGAGATTGGAGAAATCACTATTATATTAACTTCATTTTATAAAATAACGTGTAGAGTTCATAATAGAATAGGGTGAAGTAACCCAAAATGCGCTGGTTAAAGTTCAATGCCTTACGTCTTGCGTGTACCTCGTGTACTTGTAACTATTTATTAAAATATGTAAAATCCATAGGAATCTGTTGAAAATTCTATCGAAAGCCGGCTGACGATCCCGACGTATGACAAAAATTAACCCTAAATTACTAAACATTCGTCTAATAGTCTACCGACCATCGCCACTTTCGTGAATTCGACATACTTTCGGCTTTTCAATTTCTTAATTAATAACTTACAATACGTCTTTTCAGTGTTACTACTTTGTTTGTAATAAATAAAAAGGATACGAAAAATATACATGATTTCAATTCGTAGTCTATGAGTCGGATGATTAACGATAGAGTAACACTGATTTAAATTTAGTAATCTAGGGTTAAGTAACGACGATAAGAATCATCAGTCGTCTCGTACTTTCTCGGATTCGACTTCCCGGCGTTCTTCCATTATTCATATCTCCCTCATTTACACGGTATAATACGTCTGCGCACGCCTGTAGCCGTCCGTGTACGTAATTCCGCAGAATCCGAGTCGATTTTCATCCCGCTCAAGTCGATACGCCAGTGTCCTTTCTCTTTCCCATCTTCCCACGGACGATATAACAGAGCTCTAACGAAGCTAACGAGGGGAAGCGTCGTTCGCTCCATCATCTTTCGCCTCTACGAGAGTAGAGAAGAAAGAACGAAAGAAAAGCTAAAAGATTATACGAAAAGTCTCTCGTCTCTCGATTATTATCGTTGATTACCTTTAGTCCAAGTCTCCCACTCCTGTCGTCCGCTGAGTTTGAACATTTTTCCAGCTTCCACTTATACGCTTTATCCGCTACGTTTCCGTCGATACTACCATCGCCATCCTTTCAGCGTTCTTCTTTGCTAGAGCCTTACACTCCTAGCTACGTTCCTAGGCACGTCTACAGTCTATCGTATTTCGTAGCGTTAGAGAAACGCTCTCGCGTCGGTACGTGCTCTCAAGGACGAGAACGTTCAACACTTTCCGCGTTCAACGATAACAAGAGAGAAAGAGAAAAAGAGAGAGAGAGAGAGNNGAGAGAGAGAGAGAGAGAGATCCGTTAGACGCCTCGAGAAAGGCACCTTCCACTTGCGGCGAGTATCTCGATCCCATCTATAAAGCGCCCCATCGATATATGTTGTACGTCCAGGGCCGATCGGATAACGCGAGCAGGTTCGTCGAGACGCGGCTCCGCCAAGCGCGTTTCCTTCTCTCGGACCGTCCGTAAATATTCGTAGGCGTTCGTTCGGCGGCGTTCCACGCGAGCTGTTCACGAAAAATGCATAGAGATCAAGTTTGTGGTAGTAGGGCAGTAGAATGTGGTCTAACGAGCTGTCTTCTCTCGTTGTTTTGGAGTTGATTTTTTTGTTTTTTTTTGTATTCGTTTTTCGCTTTTTGCGTTCCAAGTTTACGCGACACCCGGTATTATGTAAAATGTAAACGATAGCGATTAAATACTGCGGGCGCGCGACCGCAACTACGATAACTACGGCAGCTATGACAGTGCGAGTTACCGGAAAAGGAAGTCGCGCATATTTACGTATGCTCGTAGAGTGAACGAAGAAGAGAGAGAGAGAAGTACCGAGGAGAACGATGAAGGATTCGCTGTCGAGATCGCCGAAGAGTAGATTTTACTTTCGTTCGGATGCTCGCTGGACGGTATACTCGGCAAACCTGCTCCGTATCTCCAGTTTCGAGCGTAAATATACGGTGAGTCACTCGCGTGTGAGATTCGACTACGTATATTGATGGAAAAGTCAACGGAGTCAATGAGCTGACGATACGGAATCGATACGATCGGAGAGATAATCGATTCGATGGAACAAGGTCGAGCAGAGGCGAGTAAAGACGTACTACCTACTCGAGGGCTCTTCAGCAGCGATCTTCTACGCGGCACTGCTTTTCGCTCACTAAACTCAGTCGAGATGAAGAAAAAAAAAACAAAAAAAAGAAAAGAAAACTGTCGAATTTAGGCGAGGAGATATATCGAGATCTGTAAATTTCCGTTCCGGAGCGATCGCGCGTTTTCCTGTCGCGCGGAACTCGTGAAAATGTGTTGACACGATCGAGAGACGCGACACTACTTTTCACTCACCAAACGCAATCAAGGTGAAAAACAAAAATGGTGATTGTAGGAGGGGAGGTATATAGAGATCCGTGAGTTTCCGTTCCCGAGCGTTTACTTGTTTTTCTGTCGCGTGGAACTCTCGCAAATATTGCGGCCCGATCGAGAACACGGATCGAGAGACGCGGCACTGCTTCTCACTCACCAAACACAATGAAGATTAAACACAAAATCCAGTTTAGAATAACGAGAGATATACCGAGATCCGCAAGTTTTCGTTCCCGAGCGTTTATTCGTTTACCTGTCCCGCGGAACTCGCGAAAATATTGCGGCACGATCGAGAACACGATCGAGAGTACGGATCGAGAGCGCGCTCGAAAGCGACGAGAGAGGTCCGGGTGAGCGTCGACGTTAGAACTGCAGCTCGCTCGCTCGTTCGCTTGCTAGCTAACTCGCACGCTCGTTCGCTCGCTACTTTAACCGTCGTTAAATTAACCACAATTACCGGCGCGTCGTGCGCTCGCCACGCCACCGCCACCGCCACCGCCACCGTCGCCACCACCGTCACCGCCGCTGCCTCATGCTCCGCGTGTGCGAGAGACCGATAGCGATGCCATCGACGTTCGTCCTATCTTTCTCGTTCTCTTTTCTACTCTTCCACTTGCACGCGCGCGCGCGCGCGCACAACTCATATATTATATTATATTTCAATGTATCGGAGAACAATACCTGCTCTCGGTCCACGACGCGCGCTCGATAGATCGCGCGAACATCCTTCGGGAGAACGACGCGTTAACGTTGTACTTCGTTGTCTCGTTACTTCTCGCGTTCGCGTCAATCTCCAGAGCGTTACGAGCTCCGCCACCCGTCTATGTACCTACACAATTGATATGCGGCGCACCGTTTCTCTATCGACTTCCTTCCTGCGCGAATCGAAGGGAAGCGTCGAGTGGATATTGCGTTGACGGACGATTCGACTCGACTTTCGTTATCTCTTGACTTTTTCATATATGTATATATATATATATCTTCGACCTGAATAACCATTGTCATTTCGAGAGCGGTCGAGATCGGTAAAGGTGTCGATCGATCGACGAGATGGTTTCGAGAAACAGATAAAACAACGAGTTCTTAATTTGCGCTCTGTTTCCACGAGAAGAACTGTATAACATATAGCAACTTCGATCGTCTAGATTTATAGCCTTGATCCATTTTTCGGTATATGGAAGGGTCTTGAGGTAAAATAATACATTATTTCATATAACCACGTACAGAACTCAATTTAGTTGCAGTTCGATTATCATCTTGCCATCCATTATCAATTGTCACCCACTGGTGGATCTATTTGATAGTTTTAAATCATCCTTAAAGAGTTAACTCTATAAAATTATGTATATGTAGATTGATAATATATGTACCGAGCTAGCATGTCTTATTATAGTTACTATTGTATTCAAAGACTGCTTACCGTTAATAAATAAAATAAAAAAGAAATTAAATTAAATTAAATTAATAGAGAAGAAAGAAGGAATGGGGCGCTATCGTGTTCGAGTCTTTAGAAAAGCCGTAATAGAATTCGTTTCGTCTATCGCTTTTCTATCGGGTGATACAACGAGATACGATCGATCCTAGGTTTCTACCATCCCTACTTCTTCGCCAATTCTTACGTTACGTCCCGTATTTTTCTACGACTCTTACGGCTTCCGTTCGCGCACGAGAATCGCGTAAGTGCCGGTAATCCTGATTTACCGTTTTAACGATGCGAGCGGAAGTTCGCGTCGTATCGATAATAACCCAGTGAAAATGAGCGCGCGGACGCGATCAAACTCAATGATGTACATATGTACCTACTTACATCTCTAATAACGCATATACGTATCCACTAAGATGCCGCGTTATCTTATTCAGGATTAGACGTTGGACGTTGGATCGTATTACCGAGTGACGCGCGGCGAGCGTCATTTGGAATTCGTTTTCACGAAAATTTTAAAGATCGAGTACGATTTATGCTGGCTATCGGATCGTCGCTTAGAGTAGTGCCTTCCGTATCCGAATATTCTGTTATTTGAAAAGCGTTTCGTAGCGATGTTTAGATACACTGTATGTATGTATAGTTGCATCTGAAGTAAAACTTTAATGGTTTAAGACACAAAAAGAATGTAATTCTATACACTTACACGTGTTAAACAAAAACTTGGGATCCAAAATACTGCAGAAATTGTAAACTTAACTGATTGTTATTTAAATAAATGAAATTTAACATCAGCAAACTGATTGTTCTATTATCCGAAAACTCCGGTATCCGAATACTTTTTTTTCCCATTAGTTTGGATATGAAAGGCTCTACTGGACTCGGACTTATCGTCGTCGATGATACCGTGGGAAGAATGTGCGAACAGGAGATATACCTATGTATGTACACCGGCAGTCAATAATCTCTCACCAGTCGATTTGCCGACGAGAGGAGAAGGTTCCGTCTCCATGTCGCCTGATTTTCCATATTCGTATAAAAAAACATACGATTGTGTACCGACAATTTTTGTATGTGCCAAGGTGCGACACATCTTCGGAGGCACACGGATGAGTAGGCGACTGTTTCGACTGCTCGAACAAACGTGATTCTCATTTGGTCATCTTTGCGATGATCCAGCATGGTAAAAGATCAATATTAATGTGAATTGAGAGCCACTATTAGTTTATCCATGTAGCTTCTTAGTTGTATCGCACCTTCTCACGCACGCACACAGCTATATCAATGATTTTGACGCTACACGCAATACAATTCTTTCTAGGACCATTAAATTTCCGTA
>JAIFRP010000045.1:2644779-2667696 GCA_032403825.1 Odynerus spinipes | reverse complement strand
AAAAAAAGACAGAACCCCCCAAAAAGAAGAATTTCACCTTCGGAAGGAAACAGGAAAACAGCCTCGTAACATGGTCGATGTGGAAAGAAGGCGAAGCGGTTAGGCGGTTAGACGACGCAGCCTTCGTTTCTCGTATGCACCGACATTCCACGAGAGCGGTATAACTGTCTCCACTCGATCGCCTCTCACCGCGGCCGCTCTGCGAGTCGCTTGCACGGCACGGTTGCCACGGCGCGGCTGGCACGCTTCTCCCAAGAGATCCGATGCGCTCGCTATCGGCTTCCAACGGTCGCCTCGACGCCTCGTACTTTGACTTGCTTTCTTTCGCGCGATTTATGTATATTAAGTATGACAAAATGATCGTCGCTTGGATCACCGGAGCTCGGCAATCGGCCATGTGACCGTGCCCGCGAATTGCCTCCGCTTTGGACCGTTAGACCCGATCTCGACGATGTGATGCAAGCCGATAACCGTGAGAAGAATTCTTCTCCCGTTTGTCGCGCGCGTTTCGATATCATTGCGATTCCCGCGAGGTGTCGTCTACATTCCAGGCAACATTTTCCAAGGTCTCTCTCTTTCTGTCATTCCCTCACACAGACACTCTCTCTCTCTCTCTCTCTCTCTCTCTCTCACACACTTTCTTTTGGAGTTGAATGCTCTATATTATTTTTTGTCAAATTTTGTATAAACAATGTCTAATAAAAGTCTCTCTCCCTATCTCTCTCTCTCTCTCTCTCACTAACTCTTCTTTAACTGAATGCACTATATCGTTATTTCTTGTCAAATTTTGTATAAACAATGCCTAATAAATGTCTATCAATCTATTTATCTGACTCTCTTTGCCTCTCTCTCGCTCACTCACATACTCTCTTTTTGAGCTGAATGCTCTACGTTATTACTTTTTGTCAAATTTTGTATAATCAATGTCTAATAAAAGTTTATCAATCTCTCTCTCACACACATACACATATACTCTCCTTCTCACGCACTCTTTTTCTCTCTGTCTCTCTCTTTGTCCGACGACCCCCTCCCTCTTTTTCGCCAGTTACACACACGCGCGCGCGCGCGTACGCGTATGATGCGCCGTGCGCGCGAAGTTATGCGCGGTGTTTCCCGCGGTTCGAGTAAACTTATCGCGCAACCGAAATCCACTTAATCGTTCGAGTAGCGCGATGCCAATCGGTTTTCTTCAGGGAGCGCGCTCTAAGGTGAGAGTCTCTGTGAAAAGAGGTCGGAGAAATGGCGCGGACGATACAAAAGGGAAACGAGGACAAAGAATCAAAGAGAAGGACGAACGACAAAGGGTAAGGTGGCGCGCCTTCTCCCTCTTCTGTTCTCTCTCCTTTGGATAGCTAGAAAGAGAGAAAGGAAAGAAAGGACAGAGGGCGGGAGGGGGTAGAAAGAAAGAGAGAGAGAGAGAGAGAGAGAGAGAGAAAACGAAAGAAGGTAAAAAAAGAAACTTACTATTGAAGACAAGGAGTTTCCGCGTGGATCCTAGCCTCTTGATAGGCGACTTGACACCGTCGATCTCTTCCTCGTCCATTATCGCAAGACCAGCCACGTTTCCGGCCGCGTCCTGGCGCACCTCCACCTCGTCGTCTCCGTCAGCGTCGCGCCGCGTCCCGTCGCTTAGCGTCGCTTGGCGTCGCGTCGCTTCGTCCTCACAATTTCTCGATCAAGGCTAAGGGCAAGAGGATCGCCGGAAGAGGAGGACGGCGAAAGGGGGTGGTAACAGTGGTGGTGGTGGTGGCGGTGGGTTACTCGCGCACCTCCGCGTGCGTACCTGCGCGCTGAAGGGGGCGCGCGCGCGCGCGCGCACGCTCGCGCGCACACACACACACACACACGCACACACACAGCACACGCGCGCACTCCGCAGCAGCCGCACTCGCGCACGCTGCTTTTCCAAGCGTAAACGCGCGAGTCGCGAGACACACTCGTCACCGTTCGCGGAACATAACTCTCATCGCGTTCTCGCGTTGCTGATGTTTCGTGAAAGAAGACGGGAGCACGCCGGTTACGCTTATGTGGATGTAAGTATGTATGTACGTTCACGATGATGCGCCGAAGAGCGCGTGCAGCTGCGTCGCGCGTTTCTTTTCGAAACTATGTGGTATATACTACACCGGGCGCATATAATTTATTCCTGGCTCCCGAGGAGAAAGCAGAGACGCGTTCCTTTCGAATCGAACGAGAGGCGAAACCGAACTGGGAGACCCCTCGCGCGAGGAGCGCCGACTACCTCGTTTCAACGATGCTGAGAAACTAACTCGTGCAACTTGCTTCGATGATTCGTTGTTGCGCCGCTCGCCGGACGGCAAAGTGAGAGAAAGAGAGAGAGAGTGAGAAAGGGGATTACAGTCGAGAGGGAGGAAGGGAGCGCGCGCTACGGTCGATCGGTTACTCGAGCCTTCGCCCTACTGCCGCTCCTTCTCTTTTTCTTTCTTTCTCTCTCTCTCTCTCTCTCTAGACCCCTCGCGCTCATACGAGCCAACGAAAAACATGCAGGCAGGATATTCTTAGACGAGACTACTACAACCGCTTATGTTTATTAGACTATACTTTGCCGGCTGCGAAGTACGCGCGTCATCCGTTTCGATTTTGGCAGCCGCGCTGCCATCTAGCGTCGATAACTCTACCTGTCGTTCAAACGAAACGCGCGAAACGCGCCGCACGATAAAAGCGGTCGGAGGGTGCAATCGTTGAACGTGTGATGTATCTTCGTTGATGCGGGGAGTCGATAAATCAATTGTTTAATTACTCGGTAAATAAACTATGAAATTATTTGGTAAATAAAGTACTAATTACTCGGTAACTAAACTAATTAAATAACTCAGTAAATAATTATTCTATTGAAAAGTCGTTTTGCGTTCTCCTTTATTTTTGACAACATACATTCTTATATCACAGTGATCCTTTACATTATCCCACGAAACGGTACAAGCGTAAACTTTTTACTTGTCATTGTTAAAAAGAAACTTAATAATCTCGAAGAATATCTGAATATTCGTTCTCGAAAGCTAAAATAATATATATACATTGTATAAAAGAGAATGTTAAAAAAATATCCTTCAGATTAACGATTTCGCAACCTTGCGAACTAAAACATCGATCCAAACCCTGGAGATAGAAATGTGAGCGTGTTAAATAGCTTAGTACAATTATAAGTCGATACTACTCCTCTATTCTTAAGAAACGAACTTACTATAGTTCGGTGGTGGCGGCGGACGTAATCCGTATATGTCGGAAGGTATAAAGCGCGGCGGGAACGGCCTCATCGGTCCCATCATCGAATGAGGTAATCTGCCCCTGGCGATAGGAACTTGCCCTCTGATCGGCATCACAGGACCGACCATTATCGGTCGTGGCTAAAATTTTGGACTCGTTATAGAGAAGAGACTCGAACTCTCTTTTAAGAAAAAAAAATTAGATCTTTCGATCACTCGTAATACGTACGCCGTAATAAATAGGATAAGGCACTTGCTCGATGCAATGGGACGGTATCACTTGCCGTTCTCTGTACCTAAATCTAGATCTAGAGCCAGATCTAGATCTTCCTCTTTTCCTTTCCCTACTGTCCGCGGAATGATCCATAGTTCTGCTTTCGTGCTCGTTCCTCGACTCGTTTCTATTTTATTCGAACACAAAATGAATAAGCGATATCCTTCAGACAAAAGAAACGACGCGTCGTCTCTTTCTCATTGCTTACCCGCGACGACGAGAATCTCGATGATCTAGGCGAGAGGAACGAGTATCGCGGCGATGATCCTTGTGCTCTCGCGGAAGGCTCTCCGTGTCTCGGGACGATCTGCGCTCCTTGTATTTCTTTTCGCTTTCTCTACTTTTCCCTCTGCTACGTCTCCTATTAGATAAAACGATATTTTAATTATACGTTTGACGATCGTTAAAACGTTGGTTTTTAAGTAAAGAATAAATTATTACCTATCACTTTTTCGGCTACTATGACGATCGAATTTACAACTTGCACTTTGCGAATCCCTGGATCTACGGTAGAATTTTCGAGTGAAATGGAAAGTACGAATTACGTGCTTACATACGTGTTATGTACCGATTACAACACTATTTCAAATCGATACTCTTTAAATTCGCACGAAATGTACGATCGTTAGTTATTTTTTAATATTCAAACAAATGTTATCGTGGTTCTCGATACATCGCACGAATGTAAATTTTTGTTTTTAGCAATACTCGGTGTAATATCCATATTTCATTTTGTATATCCATAATTTTCTTAACCTTAATAGTATTTTGTTATTATTGTAATACCATCGCAATTAGGATCGAACGATTTTTATAATATCGTTCGATCCTTAACGCGATCTCTCTTTTCTTGCGTCCGACAGATTACACGAAACTTTTATAACGTGCCCTGCTTATCGTTTTATAAATGTTAAACACTACACAAATAATTGTATTAAACATGTACATGTACATACAACAGATCATGCACGTATACTATTGTGACTCGTGAATCTATCTGGAATGCTAGAATGCAATAGTCGCTTAAGCTCTAAATTACATGTAATCGTTAGTCGTAGTGACTAAAATTACGTTAAAAATAAAAAAGCAATGGTAATATATTTACAGCATGTATTACTCACCTCTAACATGTTTCTCTAAAGTAGTTACGCACGTTAAATAATCGTTCATATAAAAATACGTACTCATCGGCTACGATGGAATGAAGTTGCGAATTTACGATTAATCGACATTAATGAAGCACCGAATGAAATGTTATTTTCACGAGAAGACAGTTTCCTGTCGTTTGATGCAACAAGCGTGATAGGAAACGTGATGTAATCAAGCTACCGGTAAAAGTCCTTGTTGCAAATAATTTTTAAATAAAATGCTAAGCCTTTTTGATTTATTCCGAATCCTCGTCCTGCGTCGATCTAAGAAATGAGGAATTCTTTCAAGCGTAAACACTGCGATTAATGCAAGCAAGCATGTGCATACAACAGAGTGTAATTGTATCCAATGTCCTTGTTCGATTTGTGTTGTCTTGGTACCATCCTTGCGAAGCATTAGTAAAGCTAGAACAAAACAGATTATAATAACACAAAACAAAACATGCCTAAGATAGTGTTCGAAGACACTTCGTTCGTCATGTTGAATCTTAAAGTGTATGCACGACCGACTGAAAAATATGTATACTATAAATAATGCTATAAAGCCAACAATGCGTGCCTCAGTGTGTTTTTTAGGGTGAACGTGTGCAATATCTCAAATATATCAGTGGGGGAGTATATACAGGGCAATTTTTAAAACGCACCTTTGCATCTCTATTTAACAGCTAAATACATAATGCGTGTTGAATTGTTAATCGGACAAGTGAAATTTTGCGTTCGTGATGAAGAAAGAACTTGCCAAAATCTGCATATTGCCGGTGAACTGTAATGATGGTGATTTTCCAAGAAAGAACTTTCGGTTATATGTTTATAAACAATTCTTTTAGTCTCATCGAATGTCTCGACATCGATTTTTTTGACATAATGCCCTGTATATAAGAACATACTTAAAGGATGTAAAAAGTATGCTCTTTTATTATACAATACTCAGCATGACCTTAGCAATACTAATCTAATTACCGAATTAATTTAAATTTATCTGATGTATAAAACTGTTCATTATATTAAAGTTATTGTACTCATTCGGAAATTAGATGTATCGCTAGCATATCCATATTAGTTACTTATATCCATATTAAATGCTCTTAATTAAGTTACTTATTACGAATAAGTATTATTATAAACCAGGGCTTGAAAACTGTTATATCGATTAGATTCTTAAAACGGTTATGAAGAACCTTTATATAACAGTTCTGTTCGAAATTGTTTCGAGCCCTGTTGTAAACTTAAAGTTAAATGCGCACCTAGAGCGTCGGGAAGTTGAAGGACGTGGACTTCGGCTACGATTTCGTGACGAAGGAGACGACGGAGAACGCCTTTTAAAGGTATCGGTTTTCTTGGCTGAAATGAAGCGTTCAAATGTAAGAAATTACCATTTTCAAAAGCGTACAAAATTTTCGTATAGGTAATAATGTAAAGTACCTGAACCTCCATTATCCAAAGCTATCACCGTACGATGCTCCTCGACTTCTTTTACTTCGGTCGAAGTGCCTTTTATTTCTTCTCTTTCAAATATAGGTTTCGATCCTTCTCCTGTTTGGGACGCGAAATAGAGAAATTAATTACTTACTTACGACAATGTTATAAATAATACATAAAGCAACAAAGCAATAGCAAATAATACAAGCGTTCTGCATTTTTCTGCACCAACGTTACTTATTTTTATAATTTGGTTGTTTTTGAATAATTGTAAGCCATATCGTTTATTATATTATATTACACTTTGTTAATATTTTATAAAACTATCACTCACCATTTACATTAAGTGTTCTTACAAAATTTATAGTACCTTCTATTTCAAATAAAATTTTATAATTATATGAAGCGAAATAAAGACAGGAATGATAAATGGCTTACAATTGTTTTAATAGCTAATAATATCGAAATTATTTATTAACCGAGTACTGATTTTATATTCCCTACAAAGCACTTTTTCAGATTTAATAATGTTTAATACATAGTAGATCACAGATCCTAAATTAACAAATAATTTATGAATTTTATATATTGTATTAATAGGCCATTTTAAATGTTTAATGATTTTTAAATTTATGTATTTAGATAATTTTCAGATATTTATTTTTTATATGTGTGTTTATCTTCCGGATGAGTTTATTTTTGAAAAATTTAAATACCACTTGTTAATAAAATGCACTGCACTGGTAATCTAATTATAAATTAAATTTTATAATCTTCTGAGATGTTTATCTTCCGTGATGGTGTTTTTTTAGCTTGCAAGGATGTAATTGTAATTTCATTAATTCACTATTATAAATTTATGTAATTATAAGTCACACTATCATTAAAACACGTTTTCTATCTTCTCACATAAATAACAAATGTTACACAACACAAACATTGATACACTGACATCACAAATCATTACTATTTATATTGTATTAAAACTTTGCAACTCAATTACAGCACAATTTTTAAGTTACGTATATGGCACAATATTAATTATATAACGAGATATTATAAATCACTTTAAACAAATTATCTTCAAGTTGTATAAATTGTACATCTTCAAGTATTTTAAATCTTCCTAGCATCTGTTTAATAAATATATTGTCATGCCCAAATAAGAATCTTCTAGTAGATGGATCATAATAGCATTCCTTTGAGGATCATTAAACATGCATGAACTCTTTAAATTATTTGTGAATGACAAAACAGAAACATATAGAAAATATTGACATATTACTGATATACATTCTTAATAGTATAAATGTTATATACTCTTCAAAGGAATTTTTTGGTTCTTACATAATTATATTAACCCTAAAACACTAACATTCTTGATTTCACTTGCTATTTTTAAATTAAATTTTAATGTACATATAAGAGTATTTGATTAAGTGGTAATTACGATAAATATATATTACGTACTACTCAATTGTGAGAGAGGTAGCAAGCAGTGGAAGTATTATGCGAAGCGATATTAGTTACAGCAACCAAAATAATTTTTGAATTGTGCTTACACTTGGCACAGTATGAACAAACCATGATCCAACGTTGTTCGAAGAGAACTATATCCTGAATAGATAAAAAAAAGTTATTATTAAATTGAAAAAGTAAAGTATAAGAAAGGAGAGAATCCCAATTACATTGGACGGTGTGTGATCTTCTGCAATCTTCATGTTGAATTATCAGTAGATAATAACTTGAAGTATCTTCAGTTGACGTACAACAAAAATAAGTATTTTTGCAATACATATGCTAAAGTTCATTTAAACCTTACATGGTAAATACTATGGTATAAGTTTGCAAAGATGGAACCACGAATATATTTGCCATTGTAAATATATTAAGGTATGCATATATCATCTCTGCAAATGGAAAATTGTTATATGTCCTATCTATATAAATACAATAAGATGTATCTTCAGTGTTGTTATTATATCTATGAAATGGTGGAACAATACATATCCCTATATACTGATATATTACTATCGTTTCATAACCGCTTATAGTATCTTTCATTTTTTCAATATTACGTATTCAAAGGAACATAAAGCAATGTAACAATTTACCCCTTCTTCTTATTATGGTTAGATCCTCAGGATTAACAATGTCCCGTTGCAGCTCATTTATTTTTCCTTCCACAGATATATTTCTATGAATATCTACTTTTATCCGACGAAGCTCCAATGTGCTTATTTTAGTTCCTTCAGGACCTTTGAAGAGGTTCGTTGCCCCACATTTAGTTTCTAATCTAAATTCAAATTAGAAATTTGCATGTATGCATTAGAATTATGCTCAATATTACTTCAATCCTTCCTAATGCCAATAATCTTTAAGTTAGATATCCATATATGCAATAAGTTTACTTACTTCTCTGACATAACCAAGGGCTTAGAACTTGTGGCTTTCGTATCTCTTCTATGTTGATCCTCCAAAGACCTACTTCTACTTTTACTTTTACTACGACTATGATCTGCCGATCTTCCACTGATGTGTCTTGCACCTTGCTCGCGAGCACGTTTTAATTCATATTCTAAAATCTTTTGTCTCTTCAACCTTTCATGTTCCCTTTCTCGTTCTTGTTGCATCAACCATTCCTGCCTTCTTCTTCGTCTTTCTTCTTCTGATCTTGAATGTGGTAAGCTACTACGATCATCTTTACGCGATGTTGTACGCCTTTCATCATGACTGCCCTGACCCAAAATATTCTTCTTCATTTCTAAGAGAACAAAATTTGTGAGTTATGGAAAGTACATATTTACATGTTCTACAAAATACTTACTCAGAGTAAAACTTAATTATAATAAGAAATGTATTATACACATATACTAAGTTTATGATAGTGAAGTATTCTTATGTTACTTAAAAAATATCATATTACAGGTTAATTAATGCTACTTATGCTAAGGACAATAACGAAATAAAAAGATAAATCATTATTATAAAGTTTCATATCCACATTTCTAAAGTTATAATACCCATATCTATATTATTTTCATAGAAATAACACACCCTACATTTATATTAACAAGAGAACAACACTCATATCATATCCATATTATGTAAAGTGTAATACTCAATGCCATATGAATTTTAAATAAAGTTTCATAGCAATACTCAGTGTTATATCCATATTAATTAAATTGCAATACTCAGCATTATATTCATATTAACGAAACAGCAATACTCAGTGTTATATCCATATTATGTAAAGTGTAATACTCAATGCCATATGAATTTTAAATAAAGTTTCATAGCAATACTCAGTGTTATATCCATATTAATGAAATAGCAATACTCAGTGTTATATCCACATTAATGAATGAGCAATACTCAGCATTATGTCTATATTAACGAAACAGCAATACTCAGTGTTATATCCATATTATTTTCCTTGTAATATTGAATGTCATATCCATATTAATTTCAAAGCAATACTCAATATTATATCCATATTGATGAGTGAGCAATACTCAGCATTATATCTATATTAACGAAACAGCAATACTCAGTGTTATATCCATATTATTTTCCTGGTAATATTCAATGTCATATCCATATTAATGAAAGTAAAATACTCAAAGCCATATTTATATTAACCCTAAAACACTAACATTCTTGATTTCACTTGCTATTTTTAAATTAAATTTTAATGTACATATAAGAGTATTTGATTATGTAAACAAATAATAATTTTTTTAGTGATAGCTAATAAAATTAACTAAAATTATTTGTTAACATGTTCTAGGGTTATATAAAATTCTACAGCAATACTCAATGTCATATCCATATTAACGAAATAGCAATACTTAATATTATATTCATATTATGTAAAGTGTAATACTCAATGCCATATGAATTTTAACACGTTAACTGCCGCATCGATATTGCCCAAACTCGAACGCCTTCTAATTTTATTTATAATATTTTTCAAAATGAAGATACGGAAAAATTCTCTATCTCATCTTTTATATTAGACCTTACATTTCTAGTAGAGTTGATTACATTCTCGAAAATAACAATAAATATTACACAGCAACGATTCAAATACAATCTGTAAAATTGAGTGGGGGTCACCGGTGACCCCCACGGCAGTCAACATGTTAAATAAGGTTTCATAGCAATACTCAGTGCTATATCCATATTAACGAAACAGCAATACTCCGTGTTATATCCATATTATTTTCCTGGTAATATTCAATGTTAATATCCATATTAATTTCAAAACAATATACAATATTATATCCATATTGATGAGAGAGCAATACTCGGTATCATATCCATATTAATGAAAGTAAAATACTCAAAGCCATATTTATATTAACCCTAAAACACTAACATTCTTGATTTCACTTGCTATTTTTAAATTAAATTTTAATGTACATATAAGAGTATTTGATTATGTAAACAAAAAATAATTTTTTTTTAGTGAAGGCTAATAAAATTAACTAAAATTATTTGTTAACATGTTCTAGGGTTATATAAAATTCTACAGCAATACTCAATGTCATATCCATATTAACAAAATAGCAATACTTAATATTATATCCATATGATGAAACAGCAATACTCAATGTTATATTCATATCAACGAAACAGCAATACTCAGTGTTCTATCCATATTTATGAAATAGCAATACTCAGTATTATATCCATATTAACGAAGCAGCAATTTTCAATATTATATTCACATTAATGATACAGCAATACTCGGTATTATATTTATATTATTTTCCTGGCAATATTCAGTGTCATATCCATATTACTTTCAAAGCAATACTCTGTATCATATCCATATTACAAATAAACAAGCAATACTCAGTGTTATATTAATTTCATGGCAATACTCAATATTATGTACATGAACTAATAATGATACAAAAATATTCTACATGTTAGGTATCATGTGTCTTATTTTATTAAGTAGTAAAATGAGACAAACTTATGAATTTTTCTATTATATCTGTATATAAGAATAAAAAGTTATCTGAACAATACAATACGATAAGACTTCACATAGACGCGCATTTGGACAAAAACGCACAATGATTCATTTACGAAGGTTAGATAAAAAGCATATTACCTAAAATTTATGTTCGAGTCAAATAAATTGGAGATTCACTTATACTGCAATCCAGCTGCTTATTTGTTCCATTTTACGTCGAGGCGGTTCCGAATTAAATAAATTTTTCATCGACGCACAACAGAAACACTTCAGTACCGCCCGGTGTCCAAACCCAACCACAACTATAAAATGGCGGAAAATTTGGTCAGCTGCATCCACGTTTTTTGTAGTTGCGCTGCCGTCGCTTGCACGCAAGCGTCCTAGGGCAACCAATGTGTGACGAGAAATCCCTTCCTCTCTCTACATTATTTAGGAAAGGTAGGATCCGCGGGAGAAATAATTTGCAGCGCCATCTGAAGAATGTTCTTAGAAACTACACGAAGATTTCCAAACAGCCGATAAAATAATGCACTGTAATATCGATACCACAAGAAACTCTCAAATAGTTTCGCGGAACATTCTTCAGATGGCGTTGCAAATTATTTCTCCCGCTACTTTATCATCGCAAGTAATGATCGATGCATTTCTTAGAATGTTCAACTCTCTGCTGGGCAAGTTGCTTATTTCATGCATGCGCACTTCGTTTCTAAAAATCTAAGAAACGATATTTCGTATGTAATAATAATTATACTATGTGTAAATGAATATGGCAGATGAGAACAATTTGTTAAATATATTAAATACAAGCTTGGTTACACGCAATTGGGATAATATATGCGATAATCTTAATCCAAAAACTTTTGGCATTATTAAATCCGGGTACATTATTTCGAGGTTATTATATAGATGTATTTGTAACGAAAAGATCTAATGGATGATTGCTTTTTAGGCAATTATTTAAGGTCCTAGCAAAAATTGCTGAGATACTTACAAACGAGAGTATTGACGTGCCGGATAAGGTTAAAATTATATTCTTAAAATGCTTGGGCAATTCTTGTTTAAATGCATATGCACATGCAGATTATGAACTGACTAAAGCTGAGTATGGAAAATATTCTAAAGAGTTGTATATTAAATTAGCAGAAGATTCATCAAAATTCCAATCCAAACCACAAGAGGAAGATCTTTGTCCACGTAAAACTTATTTTCCATATACTGGCATTGCAGAATGGACTGTAGACTATATTATTAAATTTAATGAACTTACACTAGTGGAAGAGTGGATATGCATATTAAGATTAAGTATTCAATTTTTATGTAATCTTTTTACATTTGCTTGCAACAATATAAATTCATTGCAGTGCAAGAGCATAAAAGATTACTTGAATAATGCTACCTTTAAAAATGCTATAACGTAAGTTCTTTTAATCTGTTTCTTAAAAATACTACCATATTCTACCTTTTCTAAAAAAACTTTTAATTACAAACAGGAAATTGATCTCTTTTGAGGATAATTCGGTATCCAGAGCCGTTTGCATGTTTATACATAATGCTTTAGAAAAATTTGGTTCAGATTATTTTACGAACAAAGACAAAAGTCACGTATGTTCGCAACTTTTAAAGAAAGCTAAAGATTTAAAATGCGCGAGGGATGCGTTACTACGTCTGCTAAATGAAGCAGAAATATTTAAAAATGTTTACGAGGATATTTCAGCGGAAGATAGATTATGTTTACTTGAGATAATTTATCAAGAAGCGCAAGAAGTAATTTATCACTGTGAAAAAGGCGATGTAGAATTTACTTTCTCGCAGGAGCTTATATGTTTCTTGTCCGAACACTTTCGCAGAAGGAGCGATCTTGTATTAAAAACAAAAGAGACATATTTAAAAGATGTAGAACCTATGGAAATAATCATTCTTCTCGATATATTAGGAGTCTTGACGTCAGAAGCTTCGGATAAACTTTGTATTCTTCAAAAAGATAAGAGTCTACTCATAAATTGCTGCTGTAAGTGTTCTTATATTTAGCATATATTTAATTAAAAATTACAGTTTTTTTTAGTCATCGTAACTTATA
The DNA here is from genome assembly GCA_032403825.1 of Odynerus spinipes. NCBI lineage: Eukaryota > Metazoa > Arthropoda > Insecta > Hymenoptera > Vespidae > Odynerus > Odynerus spinipes. The sequence goes on along the minus strand of JAIFRP010000045.1, from coordinate 2,654,561 downwards.
ATCGTAGATTTGTTAAAAGCCTTACATATGAGTGGCAAAGAGTCAGAAAATTATTTCACACCTATACAGAGATTGAGCGACGTAGCACCCGCTAAGCAAGGAGGAGTAATTGAAGAAAAGACAGCTGTCGATACTAACGTCGCGAATGAAAGGAAAAATGAAGGAGAAGTACGCGTTCGAACGGAAAACGTTAAAGAAAATAAGCAAGATATACGATGTCATCCTGCTTTTGGTTTTAAAGCGGGTTTAATAAGATTAATTGGAAACATGTGTTATAAAAATAAGGAATGTCAAGACTTCGTAAGTAATGCTCAAAGATCGTTTTTATAAAACGTATTTTGATTGAAATGAATATATATGTATCGCGGACGATTGCTCACGGTCGGTAAAAATGAAATCTTCTCTATAATGGATTCTCGTCGAGAAGCGACGCTCTTGGCGATCGATTCTACTAAATGCAAAATCTATTTTATATATGTATATACATACTTTAAAGGTAAAAACGAAAAAATTTATTCAAACGATCAATCTAAATTGCAGGTCCGCGAAACGGATAGTATCTCCCTACTTTTGGACTGTTGCAATATCGATGCCAGAAATCCATGTATCCTTATGAAAAAAAATGTATTAATTTTTTTTCGATTGCTTTATCCTAAGACTTTATTTTCCTGAAACAACAATCGATTCGACAGTGATAATGCAATGGACGATCCTCGCGGTCCGTAACCTTTGCGAAGGAAATTTCGAAAATCAAAAGATCATACGCGGTTGTACGAAGGTGGGTGTCGTCGATAGCGCTATCCTAAATGAGATGGGAGTGACCCTTCACGAAGACGAGGATGGAAGATCTATCGGAATCGTGCCTCTACCTCGCGAGAAGGGCCTATGATGTCTTCGTCCCATCGACACTCGAAAACAACGCATAACTTTCAATACATTCTACGTCGAGATACGATCGATGTAACGCGTTTTCATTACTTAATTACTGATCAAGCGGCCTCTCGTATCGATAACGCTTTCGATAAGATATCAACGATCTCTCTATCGTGTTTCATGAATAATAATCACGAACGGGTCGAATATGTTAGACGGATCGCGAGAGTAGTATACTAGATCATGCGTACACCGTACGCGAACGTAAAACGAGCTCACAATTATAGATCACGATATGTATCATTATACGAAAGGCGATATGGCATTGCATAAAGAGACAGATTAGCTTTAATTCACAGCCGATTGATTTACGACGGAATAATAGCTTGTAGAAGTTTGTTGGCTATTAGCGAGGCTGCCGCAGCACGGCAGGAGCACGCAGCATTATCGTCGATCGCGTTCTGTGTAACGTATACGTATCGTAAACTGGAAATACGAATTCATCGTCGATCATTGTCAAACGGAAGGATAACCGAAAGAGGAAAAGGTGCGAAATAAAAATGTTTATACAAAAAAGCTTTCGTAAGGATAGCAAAGGACATCGGTGCAGTTGGAAGTAGGAGGGTTTCGTCGTGGGTGAGTCTGTCCGCCTGCATGATCGCGAGCGTGAACGCGAGCGTGAACGCGAGCGCGTGCTCATTATACGTCAATTACAGGCGGAAATTTCGAAAGCCGAGAGCAAGTGATTTTCCTTTCTAATGAAATCGTTTCTGCGCAGCTTCTACAAAGTTAAATGCGAATTCCTATGTCCTGCACGTTCTAGCGAGATCAGATAATAACGTTAAATAAATACTCAGAGATAATTCTCTCCGAGCAGATAGGCTATTCGATTGCGAGTCCGCCGTACTCGGTTTCACCCAATGTAATAACATACTTTTGTCGCATACGCGTTACTCCAGAGCGTACAAATCGAACATTCTAAATCGACTTCGAGTCGGAAAGTGAATTAAAGTTAAATAAAACATCGTAGTCTTGTCTCGACGTTTATCAAAATATTATATCGCCTGATATTCGAAGAAGAAAAAACGATTTGAAAACTTAGCATCGTCGAATAAATAATACCTTTTTCCATAAATGGTCTGATGCGTATAGCAAGCACCTCGCATAAACCTCGTTAAATAGCTTGTAATACGAACATCGGCTGGTCCCGGGACGATTAATCTCAAATATGGCGCAATGAGAACTAATTAAGGGAAAATTTATCATGCAATTATAGGCGCGGCTTTAACCGGCCGCGCGCAGTTCGTTACGTCGGGGCGAAAAATGCGGTTATCGCGCCTCGACGAAGGATCGAGGATAATCGACGATGGATCGACGATGAGTCTTGGCGGAAGAAAGAAAGAAAGAAAGAAAGTTACCACTCCGGTTCGATTTTCGGGCCGCGCTGGTACATCCAAGTGTCGTGTTCTATGTCAGATATGTAGATACATATATCGACAAAGCAGTACGGTGTATGTATGTAGATACGCGAAACGCCGAGGTAAACCAACTTCGCTTTCGAAGTAATAAGGGTTCGCGAATCGAAGCTTCGTCGGTACCTAATAAGTCGTGGAGTCTTTTTTAAGATCGATTCAAGGTACGAGCTTGGAGAGTGCCGGTGATCGCCTACGCGGGGCTTCTCTCAAAGAACCGACCGGGCAATACATTTCCTGTACTTTCTCTCCCTCTCTCTCTCTCTCTCTCTCTCTCTGTCTCTCTCTCTCCCTCTATACATCTCTCTCTTTCTCTCTTTCTTCCTCGCCGCACGCCCTTGCTATAGATCGGCCCGACACCGATGCTTTATTCGAGAGATCGCGAACGAATGAAACGCAAGACGGTCCTTGCGCGGCAACGTTTTATCACCCAGCTACAAAGCTGCACGGATCTTTATCGCTTCGCGTAGATTCGATATTTCGCAGGCATAAGCGAATGCACGCGCGCACGCGACCAGCTCCCGTGAAAGCCGTGCGCGAACACATGTAGGTACATACGTAGGAACGATAGCGAGCGCGTGCATCGAGATAAAAGCGCGCGATAAAAGGGGAGCGTCGCGTCGCATCGATGCTGGTACGCTTTTCAAGCCGGGCTACACGATCCTCCGATTCTCCATCGACTTTACCCGCTCTCGATTATTCTCCATCGACTATACCTGCTCTCGATTATTCTCTATCGATTCGATTGCGATTTCATCGTTGTAACTTGTCGCGAGATTTCTCTTACGGCGTTCTTGCTAAGCGGCTCTTACAAGTACAGTCACCGAGGATCGGTGATCTCGCTCGCAATTTCGAGCGATCGATTACGGAGAGAAGGAAAGAAAGAGGAAGAGAGAGTCATCGGGTGGTTCTACGTTCATGGCTGGTGCTTTAACGACTGCCGCACACGGTGCACGAGCCGTAAATGTTACGCCGAGCCGAGAATTCCTGTAATAGCCACTAAAAGCAAGCTTCGTCCTTTTATGGATCGTAAAAAGGCTTGGAGATATTTGGAACGGGAAGAGTCGCGCGCGCCGTTTAACTCCAGGAGAAGGAAAGTCCTCTGGATTGTTTCCTATCCTACTTTTATCCGTAACAATGATAATTGCTTCGGTGGTAGCTCTCCTAGGATAATAGAACCACGATTGGGCTACGATGGAACATACTCTTGGGATACGAGGTGCCCGCACGGGAACGGAGCGATCCGAATCTTTTCAAAAACAGAAATCTGGATAACTTTACGCACCTCTACCTCCTTCGCCGTCATTGCCACCGTCGCCGCCGCAACCGCCGTGAACTGGCATGCGGGTATTATCTTTACGACCTCTCAAACGGCGGAGAAGAAGAAGGTGGAGAAGGAGGAGAGAGAAATAAAGAGAAAGAGAGAGAGAGAGAGAGATGTCGTTGCAGGAAGGGGCAAACGCATGCGCGATATGCCGTGGAAGAGATGGTGTTGCATCGAAACCGGGGAACCTGTTATCAGAGAAACAGTGGCCGGGTAGCCGGGACCAATTATCATGCAGGCCAGAGTTCTAAAGTCTTTGCTCGTCGTCTTCGTCGTTGTCGTCATCGCTCTCGCCGTCGTCTTCTTCTTGTTCTTCTTCTTCTTCTGTTGCTGCTGCAGCGTTTTTCGTCGCTTCGTTTCCGGCCAGTAAACGTTTCCTCGATAAAAATTACGACTCGCCTCGCTTCGCGAACGCTCGCGATTCTAAAGTGTCTTTTCTTGTTATCGTGACGTTCGCACGGCAATTAAAAGTTGGTCGAGGGAAACCGAGATAGCGAGATACGTCGGTTCACGATCCGATTACCGTTCGAGCGATTATAAAGCGATTATAAAAAGTCTCGGAAAGTCTCTTCGGTATCGTCGAGTCGATTTCTCTTATTTCTTCGATAACGTTCTCCTTCCGAAAGATCCTAATTTGCCGCACGGATTTGCATCTAAATCGATGCCAATGAAAAGATACAGATGTCGCGGAAGATTAAACCTTCTTCTTTGAAACCCCACGCCGTTGAACCTACGTATTCTCGAAATAAAGACTTTCGTGAAAAGTGTGCTTCTCGTGGGGACGTTCCTAATTCGTAAAGATGCGAGAGTCTCGCGAGAGACCGCGAGACATGAGCGTGGCGTTCAAGTTCAATCATGATGCGTTCGTCTGATCGATGGTGAAGCACTCTACTTTTTTTCTTGGAGTAATGAAGGAGGTTCGAGGATTATTATTACGGTAAGTCGAATCATTTTGTCATAACTTTATTAATAATAGAGGTATCGACAAATTTTTAAACGTTTTATCTTTCTACTACCCAGACAAACATAAAACAAAAAAAGAAAAAACAACATCGCCCCATGTCGAATTGCGAGAGTACAAAAATGTCGGAAAGGAGTATCCTCCTTTTTCGAAATCGGTTAACCCATTCTAAACTATCTAATTGAATTATTTAACCTACTATTTAGATAATAAAAAATTGATATGAAGTTTATTAACTTTCAAAACTTTTTTTCTTTTTTAATATACCGTTTATCTTCCGTCATTATTTCTAGCTGATACGGCTGTACACTTATTTCACGGAAACAAGGAGTCAATTTAAACTTATAGCGCAAACTACGAGATATCTCGTAGTTGAGAGTGAATGGGTTAAAAAGGTGTATTTCCTGTTTATAGTCGAGAAGGATAAGCGTTTCCCCAAAAGGGTCCCTTATCCTCGGTTCATTAACCCTGGATCACTAAACATTCGTCTAATAATCTACCGAACTCTTGTACGAATTTGACATACTTTCAGCTTTTCTATTTTTTTTTTAATGTTACTTTGTTTTGTTACTTTGTTTCTAATAAATAAAGGAGATATAACAAATATACATGTTTTTAATTCGTAGTCTACGAGTCGAATGATTAGTGACAAAGTAACGCCGATTTAAGAGTTTAGTAATCTAGAGTTAAATGGAAAATTGCCGCGCAACATTGCTTTCGATACGCACGCGCACGAGTAATCGTTAAGGAGTATAGAGGATCGATAATAATTTACGAAGGTATTACACGGTAAGCGTTTTCCATTTCGACGGTACCTTTTTAATTTCGCGCGGTGACGTTTATCGCCGGGATGGCGCGCACGCGCGTGCGCATGCCGCATCAGTGGCCCCTTAAAATCGGAGGCGCAAGAAGAGAGAGCTTCTTCTCGGGAGTCTCGTTTCGTCGTTTGCTGCTACGCACTGGTTACGCTTCTCTTGTATCCTTCTTCCTTTCTTCCTTCTTCCTCATCCTCTAACTTGAGCTTCCCCTTTGAAAGACTCGGTATAACAATGGCTGCCCTCTAATTATCGAAAGGCCGCGGCACTTTAAAGAGATCCCGAGAGAACCCATCAACGAAACTTGCTTTCGTTCGCCTCCTTAAAATCATTTTTTCTCTCTCTCTCTCTCTCTTATTCTCTTCACCCGTTACTTCTTTAAGACGAAAAAAAGATTTATGGTTGTGCATTATTTTCGTTTAGCAAAGATTTTGGGTATAACTTCCTCGACACTGAAAGCACAGAGAGAAAGCGAGAGAAGTGAAAAATTGTAATGGCGAAAAAGAGTCGTGAAATGGGCGTAATTGAAAGTACACGCGCGGGTTTGCGTGCATCAAAGAGCGAGCAAGAAAAAGAAACAGCGAGAGAGAGAGAGATAGAGATAGAGAGAGAGAGGGAGGGAGGGAGAGGGAGACCTGTTGCTCTTTGCTACCACTACAGAATACTAGTACGACCTACGTTAAAAGAGAGTTGGCTTTAGCTGGTTAGCGAGCAACGACTAACATAAGACCGGCTGCCCTCTCGGATCCTCCATCCACCGATCGAGTGTACCTGTATAGGTATATAGGTATATACGTATGTTGTACATATATAAGCGAAGTATACATAAGTAAGCAGATAGTCTTATATCTTGCGTAGGAAGAAATTGAAATGGAGCGTTTCACGAAGATAACGTGAATTTAATTTTTTCCCGAGCGGGTCTGAAGTACAGTACGCGAACGGTACCCTGTGATATTTTTTAAAAGAAAAGGAAAGAGATAGCTGGGTGAAGAAAAAGGTCGAAGGAGGTCGAGAGGAGGCGGTTGGAACGGACTCGTCCCTTCGTATCGGCGTTGCCCCGCCTCTTCCCGATCTCCCGTAATTCTCTCCCAATTCCGCTCTTCACGCTTTTATTAGCGGTTTGTATTTCGAGCAGATGTTTGCCCGACACAATAGCTCTTTCGAGGAGCTAGTCAGTTACAGTCTCGTAACCGTATTGTCGCGGTAAGATATAAAAGATTGGGGTAGGCTCCTTCGGGACCCTTTACCTTTCTCCTTAGGCTCGAGTCTTACCACGCGTTTTATCCACGAACTATTCCCCAGTATTATTCTTACGGGCACGCTTATTTTTTTGCTTAACTCGTGGAAGAGAAAAGGAAAGGGCTCGCGTCGTTGACGATCCGCTAACAAAATTTTATGTAGTTAGATATACACTAGAGACTGTAGTTTCTTTTTATTAAAACATTGATCAAAAATCGATATTTTGTAATAAATTATTTGCGTTACTCTTTGTAAACGTTTTCCTTTTATTGTTTAGCCTTATCTAAGTACTTCTATGTTACTTTTACTACTCGTATAGTATTCGAATAATCGCATCTAATTCGACGAATACGGATACAAATACGAATTAAGCGAATACTCGCTAAATCGAATACGAATACGAATATTCGGAACATCTCTAGTATTATATATAGGTACGCCTATCGTCCGAATCGTCGACGACTCGGATAAGTTATTTAGAAAGGGGACTTCGAACGCCTCTTCTGGTTTACGCGCGCTTTCAAGAGAAAATGAATAGCGGCTCGTTCTCGCACGCACGTAAATGCATCCATACATACATACATACGTATATACTATTCGTGCTTACTTTACGCGTGTACTTTACACGACACACCTGCGCATCGACGAATTTGTCATAGGTATGTATATATGAAAACCTTCTCGCCCATTATGACGGCACAAAGGGATACCGGCCTTTTGTGTTGTCTGGGAATTCGAAAAGCAGCTTTCCGTGGTAGAACTTCGATTCGTGCGCTCGCGCATGCCAGCGTTCTTCTTTTGAAAAGGCGAAAAACCGACCCCATGGAACGTAGAATCTATGAAAACATTAAAAACGTGTTTTCTTATCTCTCAATTAGCTCTCGTCGCTTACCGCACGCTTACGTGGATCTCCGCTGGATTCGTTCCATCGGAACGAGTCCGTTTCCGATCTCCCTCTCTTTCTCTTTGTACTCGGAAATAGGAAATTTGTTGATATCATAGGAATACTCGTGCAAACGAGGCCGACAGTATGCGCGTGCGGTCAGCCACGATTCCTGTCGTCTGGTTTGCGTCCTCTCCGGAAAAATAACTCTGTTTATACAGATTTCATTTATTTCTCCGATACTTCTATCTTCTTTCATTATATTCTCATTTCCTTTCATCTTGTAGGTACTATAGGGCCTGGGTTCGTAATTTATTAAATATAGAACAAATAATAACGCCATTCATAATAAAAATGATGTAAGTCCGTAATTTTTGAACATTTATTCATATCATTTATTTATATCTTTCATTATACAAGTGCTCAACTTCCAGTTGAATTCCTAGTACAAGTAATTAACTCTTAGTTGCGTTTCATTCCTGTAGCTCATTTTGCAAAACAGTTAATATTACAACAAACGATCATTCGGAGTTAAACTACTTTTATAATAAACGACGTATTTTGAAAAATACATTTTTACGTCACTAGTGAGACATAGATAAACATTTATTTTCGATCGGTGAAAAGCGATTGCTTTTATAAAATACGACTCTCTCCTATTTTCTTCCGTTCGATAAGCCAGCTCGCGTATATAGCCGGAACGTTTTTACGTATAGGCGTAGGGGAAACGATCGGTTCTCGAAACCCTCTGAAAACCGAAAACATATGGCGTGCAATTACACCGTAATGGTATATAATTAATGGAATTATCTCTCTGGCAGAGAGGCCCCACCGCGTTCTCCCTCTACATTTTGAACGCTCGACATACACCGCGCTTCGTTCTCCTTTTTTCCTCGAAAAAAGGGAAAAAAGAGAGGCGAGGAGAACGCTCGCGAGATTCGTGTGCTTTTGAATAAAATTCACATAGGTAATCCGTATAGGACATAGGTATAGTTTCGTCGAGGAGCATGACGTTCAGCGTATAGTGGTTCGTCAGCGATTTCGTCCGACGTTCCTCGCATGCCTCGAGTCCATAAGGGTTCGAAAATTGCTCCAAGCACGACGCACCAATTTTCAATGTCACGAACTTCTTATAACGGAGCGGCGATTACGCTTTTTGTTTCCTCGAATCGGGCTGATTCGAGCGGTCATTTCTTTCACTTTGTTCGAGTATTCAAAGAACACCCCGTTGATTCTCGAGTTTTACCACGATATTGTTCTTTTTGTGGGAGAATCGATATCGTTCATTGACGTAGGTATGTGTTAGGTTGTTCGGAAAGTTCGTGCCGGTTCTCCATTTATTTATTTACAGGTATATATATAACCCTTTATTATACTTACATATAATTACATAAGTATCAAAACAGATTAGTAGGTACATGTATACCTATACGAACAATGCATAATTCTATGTATATATTTAAATAATATATTTGATGTAATTTTGTAAAATACATCGATCTTGGTTTTTAAATAAACTTTTAAGTAGCAATTGCTTTGTTAGTATTAACACTATTGGAAAAAAATTTCAAACGGGATCAATAAAATACCCAAACCTACAAGATAAAAAAACTTGCATCCTGATTGATCCAGCACGGAGTACTGCCCCGACAAATATAAATTGAAACATCGCCCTATGTCTAACTGTATAACCTTCTTCCTTTTTGAAGTAAATTAAAAAGACAGGAATAATTAGTTTAGTTTGAATGCGATCGACGACTCGAATGTTTAACTTTAAAAATTAACGTTGAAAAATTGGAACGCCTCGTCGAGAGACGATTGCTTGCACCGCAAGAGAGTCTCGCGAATATAGACGTAGGACGGGAGAGTCCGAGCATCGGAGCACCGGGTAGCAGCAGGTAACTCTCAAAGTAAAGCAAGGTATGGGTCGCGATGCCACCGCGAAAGTATACTTAGGGAGGCTGGGGAGGAGGAGGAGGAGGGTGACGAGGGGGAGTGAGGAGAAGAAGAAGCGGCAAAAGAAGAGGAAGAAGGAAGCAGAAGGAAGGGAGGAAAAAGGACTGAGAAGAAAGATAAAAGGAGATTGGAGGAGAGGCGAAGCGAGGCTAGGGGAGGCCAGAGACGAGCGAAGGAGAGCAGGAGAGCTGAGAAAGAAAGGAGAGCTGGAGGGAGAAGGAAAGAAAGGGGAGAAGGGGGAGGAGGAGAGCGAGCGAGA